>JAQQZT010000015.1:16244258-16264952 GCA_030068275.1 Clarias platycephalus | reverse complement strand
TTTTGTGTGACAAACATGCAAAAGAATAAGAAATCAGGAGGGGGGCAAATAGTTTTTCACACCACTGTATGTATATACAGTATATAATCATAATTATTACATTGTCCTTGATGAGCCCTGATGAGGTCGATAGTGGCAAGGAAAAACTCCCTGAGATGGCAAGATGACCTTGAGAGGAACCGGACTCAACAGGGATCCCATCCCTATCTGGGTGGTATCGAATAGCAGGGATTGATCTGCAGTCATACAATGCCATGAAAAATATTTGCCCCGTTCATGTTTTTTTTTCCATATCACCAACCAAATTTTAATATTACACAAAGTTGACTAAAGAAAACAAGAAAACAAAATGAGGTTCTTAAATGATGATTTCATTTATTAAGGAAAAGAACTATCCAAACCTACCAGGCCTTATGTGAAAAAAGGAAATTATGAATAAACTGTTGCGGTAGCACTGTTGCCTTGGATTTGCAGGGTCTGGGTTTAATTCCCTCTTCGGGGTCTGTGTGGATGGAGTTTGCATGTTCTCCCTGTGCTTAGTGGGCTTCCTCCAGGTACTCAGGTTAACTCCCACAGTCCAGAGATATACAGATTATGACATTCTCAAATTTTCTGTAGTGTGTGAATGAGTGTGTGTATGTGTGTACACAGCGATGGACTGGCACCCCATCCAGGTCCATCGCTTAGGACACAAGAGGACCTTGTGCCCTAAGTTTCCTGGGATAGAATCCAGGTCCCCCGCAACCCTGTATACAGATTAAAGTGGTATAGATAATGAATGATGATGATAAGATGAATGAACTGTAATTTTTGGAAAGCTGAGTCGAATTTTACTTGCCACCCCAAGGCCTAATTACTGCAAGACCTGCTGAATCAAGAAATCACTTAAAAGAATCTGTCTAACCAAGGTAAAAGATCTCACATCATGCCACAATCCTAAAAATTTCTTGAACAAATAAGAAACAAATTAATTGATATGTGTCAGTCTGGAAAGGGATACAATGCCATCTTGAGCTTTGGGACTCCAGTGAACCACAGTGAGAGTCAATATCCACAAATATAGAAGACTTGGAACAGTGTTGAACCTTCTCTACCAAAATTACTCCAAGAGCACAATGACGGCTTATCCAGGAACTTTATAAAAGAACCCAAGAGTCCACTGTCGTCATTGGAGGCTCAGGTACACAAGCGTGGATGCTTGGGACAAGCAAAGCACCCACTTGGGTTATAAGTTTGTCAATGCTAGTTGCAATGAATACAGTATGTGTGTTTAAGTCTTTACCAACCAGAGAACTAAGTGTGGTGAGCGTGCATGGTGTAGTGTTCATTCCATTTTGCTTTTCTGCTTCCCACAGTTGTAAAGAGTGGCTATTTGAGCTACTCAATCTGGCCATTCTTTTCCAAACTCTCTCATCAACAAGATACCTGCAGAACTACTAACCTCTGGATGTTTTTTTTTCTTTGCACCACACTGCATAAAATCTAAAGACTGCTGTGCGAAAAATCATCTTAGCCTGACACAGACAAAATCGCTGAGATTAATTAAACCCCACATGCATCATTCTGATGTTTGATGTGAAAAACTGAAGTGCTTGACCTGTATCTGCATAACTTATCGCATTGTCCTACAAATTGGATAATTGCATGAATGAGCAGGTGTTGAAGAGTTGGTAATAAAGTGCCCCTTGAGTGTTTACTATTTACTTTGTTTCAGGTGGCTAATTTATTTTCCCCCACTGTACTACTTGACGCTGTAAATTATGCAGGATATTTGCTCCTGATTCATACTGCCTTAATGCGGCTTTGTAGGAAATGAAATCATGACATGCTATAGCAGAGCTACACAAATGTTTCTTTTTCCTTTGATTGGAATCCTGCTGAATTATCTGCAGAGAAATGCTTCATGCCTGTGTACTGTTCTAGTCTGTATTGTTTATCACATTTTCGCCGGGTTAATTCAATTTCTGAGCATAAGGCTATTCAGTTAGATTGGTGCTGTCACTTAACTGGCGGGCTAACTTTTAAATGCATCATTTGTTAATGCTTGCATCTGTATCATCGGGTGCCCGTTGGTGTTATCTCCGTTAAATTCTGTAATATTAATACATAAAGACATTAAGGAGCAGCTGCTTAACTTTCAGCTCTTTTGTTAGGAAAATTCATTGCTGCATCTTAGCTCCAGGTTGTTCTTGTGCTCCTGCTGAATTGCCCCTAGGTATGAATGTGGTACCCTTTGATGGATCGATGAATTCCCACCTAATGCCTGGTTTTGCCACCCCTGGCTCCACATCCATCACAACCCTGACCAGGATAAAATGGTTACTGATGAAGGAAAGAATGGATTCATTCAATGACTGACCTAGATTTAGGGCTACATGTACAGTATGTGTAAGTGTATTTAATGTTTTGGAATACTGTTTTATCAAGAAGAACAAAACTATGTCTATAGATTAGAGCACACATCCTCACACATTTATTTGGATAATCAAATGTTCCTTTGAAATCTTTCATCTGATTGCCAAACATTTAAGCCTCACTGTTTGTGAAGCTTGTTTGCCATGCAAAACCTCACAAGCCTTTGGGACATTGTGTTTCTCTGAACAGCAAAAGCCTGATAAGCCTCAAGAGTTATTTTCCACGGCTCATTAATATCCAGACCAACTAAATGGGGAATTGCTAATGTCCAATTTGACAACATCAACCACAAATCACTGCCTTTATATTGCAGCAAAAAAAAAAAAAAAAAAAAAAAATCAAATCGCAGAACTGTGTTTATTAATTTGCTTAATTGGCGTCTTTTTTTTTTTTTTTTTTACCTTGACAGAGATTTTTACGTCCATATAAAGCAGAAACAAATGCACATCGCAGTGCTGCAGCTACTGGTTCCCACACAGATTCTCTAACTAAAACCTCACCCTAATCTCTCATCATCATCACTCCCACAGCATAGTGATTTTTTATCAGCATTCAACATCAAAACCAACGCCTAGCTGGAGTACAATTGGATTACTTTGTTATTGTTTAAACCACCTTGTATGTCATCAGAGCTGCAAAAAACCTGCAGTGCATAGTACCTACTTTCTTCTCAAAATGAAAACAGTATTGAGAACTATATTCACATTACCAGCCTGAAGTAACTCAACACTGATTTTTTTTTAAGCCTAATGTGACACAGATCAGATTATTAGGGCTGTCTGAATGCACAAATCTGTTGTTTTTCAGATTTGAGCAGCTTGTCAGCGGTGCTGTGGCTTAGTTGGTTAAAATGCCAGCCTAGTAAACAGGAAGAGCCTGAATTCGAATCGCAGCAGTGCCTTTCGGACCAGTGGTGGCTCAAACGGTTAGGGCGCTGGGTTACTAATTCGAAGGTCGGGGGGTTCAAGCCCCAGCACTGCCAAGCTGGCACTGTTGGGGCCTTGAACAAAGCCCATAACCTTGTCTGCTCCAGGGGCGTTGTATGCTGGCAGACCACACGCTCTGACCCCAACATCTTAACTGTGCTATATGAAAAATAAAACATCTTGCTGTGCTATAAGGTACATATAACAAATCAGTGAATCTTAGTATTCTTATTAGATCTAAGTCACAGAGACATACTGTGCAGTATCCGATATGCGATCATGCGATGTGAATGCGAACGGGCAGAGGAATTCATGCAACGTTTACACGAAGAGGGCTCTCTGATGTCAGTCAGCACCAGCAGCGTGGTGTTGTAGGAACAATCAATAAGTGAGAGGACCAGCAGCTGGACTGGGTTCTGATCACACCTGGTAAAGGATAAGCACAACATTTTCCCGGATAAAGTGGTTAGAGTTAAGGCTAAAAAATAATACAAATAATAAATTGAATTGATATGGTGTGTCCGCCATGCACCGATACACTTGCCAGTCAGCTCTGACATGCTTGCACATATATACACACACGCGTTCACAGATGATGTGTTGAATGATCTCTGGTTCATTCACAGAAAATGAGGCATTTATGTCTTAGGCTATTTCCTGAAAGAATACAAAGTGCGTACATGTCATGTCCATCTGTTACTACATCAAAAGAGAATGAAACCAGGGAAAACAATGAAAGGGAAGTTTTTACAGACAACCGGCACTGGGCCATAGGAAGTGTTGCCATATAAGGAATGAAGAGGAAGGGGGGGAAGCCTTTGAATCAAAGAAAGACAGACAGACAGCCAGACAGAGAGAGAGAGAGAGAGAGATAGCAGTGTTCGAGACTTAACACATTCATATCAAAAACATATCAGAAAAAATATTTTTTACATTTAAATTTACTGAAGATGAACAATCGAATGAATGAATGAATGAATGAATGAATGAAGGAATGGTTTGACATAATACCAGTTGTGCGCATGGTAGCTAAACTACAAGCTAAATCATTTTTTTCCGACTTTTGTGTTAATGAAAAATGAATTCATATAAGTTTTGTCAAACCTGCATAATTATATCAAATATTTCTCCAGTGACATACCCATGTATGTATAACACAGAACGTAAGAAAAAAAATCTAATTTTATTTGTCAAAAACACAACCATACACAGTATGATATGCAGTATAAGCATTTCATTTCATTTTTTTTTTTGTTCTTTTGATATCCAAAAGACTCAGTTCAAATGACAAAAACCGACTCACGTTAAATCTGTGCGCTTCTTTATTTAATTCATCTGTAAGTGAGGAGAACAAATGGCACACACACTCACACACAGTGCAGCTGAACATTCATATCCATTACACATTAAAGTGATGGGTGTGAACACACATTATCAAATTTCACTAAGTGACAGCAGGAGGAATGAAGTTTAAGTAATAAATTGTGTATTTGTGCCATTTTAGCTTTAATAATGTCTCGAATGTCAAAATTCACTTCATGCCACCCAGAAGTGGCACTTTCTTCAAAACTAATTTTTAATAATCAGCCATCAATCGGAGCAAGGTTACATGTGCTGAAGATGACACAGTGCACCTTGAACCTTTGTAGTGAGCTCTAAAAGGGAAAAGTTGCAACATTAACTGTAAATATTCTAGAATGAGTGTTTGATGTCCTTAAGCTCCTCCCTGAGGATTCACTCAGAGAGTCAGTTAGACAAGCCTCATTAAATTCAATAGCGAGTTCATGCACTTGTTTGGGAGACTACTACTAATAATAACAATAACACAAACACCTGAATCTAAATATAAATCTGTGTCTTGTGTTACTGCTCTAGAGAGTGTGTTTTTAATGTGAAGTTTCAAAGTATAAAGTCAAAACAGGGTGACCGCTGCGGGTGGCAGGAGTTTTAAGAACGTTAAGAGAAAAAAAAAAAAATTAAGAAAAACAAACAAACCATAAAGTCATCTTAGAGAAATAACTTACCGTTAAACAGGATTGTGTCCGGAGTTGCTCTCAGTTAATCCCAACTAATCCTGACAGCCGAGCGGTGAAATGGATGAGAAACACAGATCTGCTTAATCACTTTGTTACTTTTTCCAAACTACAAACCTGCAACAAAAGCCAATCTCGACTGTTCAGAAACGCGGAAAATACGAGGAGAGCTGTGTGCATGGACTCCTCCTGCTACATGGAATGATGTGAATAACGGCAGGCAAGCACTCATCATCATCATCATCACTCTCATCATTGTCACACCGCCGTTACTTGTCCGCTACTGCCCCCCTGCGGTCAGCAAAGGCAAATCACGGGCTGCAGGACTTACGTATACTGACGCCCTTTTGTTATTTTTCTTCCCTCAGTAGCTGTCTTAAATGTCCTAACACAATTAATAATTGTAATTAAAAACACAATTAAAAACTTAATTAAATAAATATAAATGAATAAATATAATGTGCAACTTTGGGAGAGTCTGTGCTTATGATAGGCTCCGATTCCTGTTCTTGGCTGGCAAGAATGAAACCTGTTGTTGTCCTCTGCTGTTGACCACTGTTTTAGTGGTGAAAAGTGATTATATTCGTTACTATACACTATATAGACAAAATTATTTGGACAAACTTGTTAATTATTGAACTCATGTGTTTCAGTCAGGTGCCTTATCCCCAGTGAAGGGCAATCACAATGCTACAGCATACCAAGACTTCTTGGACAATGCTATGCTTCCAACTTTGTGGCAACAGCTTAGGAACGGCCCTTTTCTATTCCAACATGACTGTGTCCCAGTGCGCAAACGTAGGACAATAAAGACAAAGGTTGATGTGTTTGATGTGGAAGAACCCGACTGGCCCGCACAGAATTCTGACCTCAACCCCATCAAGCAGCTTGGGATGAACTTGAAAGGAACATCATGAATGCTATACAGAATGAATGGGCACGGTTTCCCACAGAAACACTCCAAAATCTTGTGGACAGCCTTCCAAGAAGAGTGGAAGCTGTTATGAGGGACCAACCCCATAATGAAGTATATTTATTTGGATACAATGTCATTTCAGATTTGGCCAGAATATCAGCAGTTTCTAAAAATATTTAAATAGAGCCAGCCTTAATGATACCAACAATCATGGCACAGTTAAATTTGCAGAGCTCTCACATTCTCCATTCTGATTTTTAATGTGAGTGATAATTGAAGCTCTTGAATATGAAGGCAAACAACTGTCTATTTATCTATTTATTTATGTATTTTAAACCTGCATTGTCTTTTTCACAGAAGTATTTTCTAAATTAACAACAAAATGTGACCGCCTGATAATAGTCCAGTCAATGGGCATTCCTTTGAAACTAAAGTGACTGGTGCAGAGCTTTTAATTTTTAGTTAATATCTCATAATATATACGCTCTACCTCAAATGAAAATGGTTCCAAACGTTCATGTTAGCAAACATGTCCACTTTGGCCCATCATGTGTTCTAGAGTGCTAATACTCATGTCACCACAGTGACTTTAACTATATTTAAATTGGATTTCTGCTTAATACTGTATGACATCAAATATTGCTAAAAAATGTTTGAGCCCAGTGATTTTTCTTCTTCCTTTTAAGTGCAATGTCTGCTATTTCAATTAAAACATATGCTTTTCAAGGTGGATTTTTAAGAACATAGAGCTACAACACTGTAACACAGTCTTCAATCCAAGTTTTGTGTTCCACCCTTCTCCACTCTACACATTTACCAGATCTCAGTTACAGTTACCAGTCTCGTCTGTGCATTATATTATCCAATGGAAAAATTACATTTCCATTCTGCATCAACTAAATCATTGTCTTTCAATAGTCCAATTTGAAACAGGTGGGGGGAAGCGTTGATGCTTCACAGCTTCAGGGTCTTTAATTCGATTCTGAGTTCATGTAAATGTTGGTGTCTATATTCGCCCTGTGTCTGTGTGGGTTTTTTTTCCTAGGCTATCTGGTTTCTCACACCAGTGGATTGAATAAGATGAATTGCTCATAGGCGTAAATGAGGCTGTGTGCCCTGAGATGGACTGGCATCCTATTCAGCACTCAGTATTTACGGGATAGGCTCTGAATCCATCATAACCCTGACAAGGATAAAACAGTTACTGGAAAAAAAAATAAAAAATCAACAATTGCTTTGTTAAGATTCCTTTTAATAAGCTGAAAATTACTGGAACTGCTTTTAGTGTTCATATTAGCAGGATCTGGAACTCACTCCCAGTGTATATCTATCAGGCACCTTCAAAAACTAAACTTAAAAATGTATTTAATTAGCTTTTTAATTAAGCAATGTTTTATTTTAACCATTAAGATATGTTAATATTTAATTTTCTGTGATTACCTATTTTTATTTATTACAAGATTTATTACTATTATAAGTTTATATATTGTATTTGTAGGCCGTGTTGCATTATAAATGTTTTATTAAATTTATCTTTTTGTTATATGTTTTATTGTAAAGCCGCTTGAACTGCTTTTCAGGTAAAGATGCAATATAATTAAAGCTATAATAATAATAATAATAATAATAATAATAATAATTATTATTATTATTATTATTATTATTATCATCATCAATTTTATTGTTGTCTGGTGCTTCTAGAAAACATTGTATGTTTATAATCCAAATCCACAATCACGACTAACCCCTCAAAACAAACAAAATCAAGTAAAAAAACAAAGCAATAGCCTATGCACTCCATAGGCTGCAAACTTCTTGGTAGATCAGAATCCAGGGATTTTTTAAAGGTATGGAATTGTTTCTTACCACATTTATGTTAATTAAAATTTGCTGCCGTGACCCCCACCCCTAAATAAATAAACAAATAGATAAAGTAAATAATATGGTTCCATAGCAGACTTATACAGAAAGGGGATATACTGTATGGAGAAATATATGTGTCTGTAGAAATTAATGATTCTGAAATCAAGTTTTTATTCAAGATCTCTTTTGTTGTATTTACAGTTACTGGCCGATAGGAGGTATATGGTGTTTTGAGCAATGTCAGCTAAAGAAGCTAGCAAGTAACTTTGATATTAATATTTATGTCTATGCAAAAGAATAACTTTTAACACGGTAGTGCCTAAAATGCATTAAACAAAATCCCAGAAAAAATTAACGCTGTATACCGAAGAGACCTTATATTGATTAATTTATCATGCCTCTGTACTATTTATATAAGATTTTGTTCGAGTCTGTCCACATTAAATGTTCATACTTAGTGCATTTAGATGCATTTTAAAGTTTTACATGTAAAACAGTGTAATCCACTGATTTTAATAGTCAAGATCACCATAAAAGTAAAAAAAACTGATACTTAACCAGAACAGAAGCATTATCACATTTATTACCAATTAATAGAATTTAAATGATGCTTTTTTGGTGGTTGACAGCCATTTCTATATGGTGAATATGCTTGAAATGAGGAAGGATTAATGAGTAAAGAAAAGCGAGATGACAAGTTTAAATAGGCTGCTTGTGTGCCTAGCATCTTTGATCTATAGCTATGTGAAACCTAAACTTTGACCCTTCATGACAGGCTCCATTTATTCCTGCAGGATTCATCAGATTTTTTACACACCAAGGCCATCAGCACTCATCTGCAGTATTTGGAATAACACTTTAGTGTGAAGAACATGCACAACCACGCTGAGGTACTGTAGTATCAGTAAAGATGACATTCAGTGTCAAGGTACCAACGTACAGCTTTTTATTTTTACTACAGCGTTTTGGTGAATTTCTGGCTAGTGATACCAAGATTTCGCAAACTACTACTATAATTATACATTCGATTAATGCTCTTGCCTGCTCATGGAGATCATCGGTACTCCTCTCAGTTCAGGTCTAACCAGGACTGGAACTGGCTTGTGATTACTGATTTAAAGGTCAGGTTTGATCCATTAAGAAAACGTTGCAGACAGGAAACAAAGTACTGTACCAAGGGAGCTATTAAAAATATTCAGGTCATTATACATGATATGGACAAACGTAGTTGCACAAATCTGCAATGGCATTGTATCCAAATACACATACTATAATATGGAGTTTGTCCCCCTTTCTTGGAAGGCTGTCCACAAGATTTTTCGTGCCTATTCATTCATTCAATCTCAATTCTAGTTCATCTCAAAGGTGCTTGGTGAGGTTGAGGTCGGGGCTGTGTGCGGGACCCTGTGCGGGCCAGTCAAGTTCTTCCACACTCAACTCATCAAACCATGTCCTTATAGTCCTTGCTTTGTGCACTGGGGCAGAGTCATGTTAAAATAGATAAGGGCCTTGGCCTTCTCCAAACTGTTGCCACAATGTTGGAAGCATAGCTTCGTCCAAGACGCCTTGGTATGCTGAATTATTAAGATTTATTAATAATGAGGGGACTGATTGAGACACCTGAATTCAATAATTAAGAGGTTTGACCAAATACTTTCGTCCATATAGTGTATATTTATTAATAATGTCTCATAAATTCAAATAAATGTAGCAATATAATATTTGGAATTCTGAACTGCGCCATAGTTGACACGTGGTGTCAATCTTCAGTATTTCTCTTCCTCATATACAGTAGGACGCCTGTGTAGGATACAGGGAGTGGTTTGGGAATGCGAAGGAGACCACGTGACCGTGCTAAGGTGCGCGCTGAGGTGGGCGTTTCTCTAACCTGCAGGAGCTCAAGGCCCTCGGAGCTCACACACACACAGCGCTTGAGCTAGAGCAGGCTCATTGGTAGCATATTGTCTTATTATTATTATTATTATTATTATTATAATAAAACATTTTTGCATGGCTTCCCCGCTGAGAGCGGGCTTCCACCGACAGGAGGTCCAGAAAACCTCGTGGGAAATCCCGGACCGATACACAACATTAAATCCGGTTGGCTCCGGGGCATATGGCACAGTATGGTGAGTGTGTGCGAATTTAAAATCTACAGTAGTTTATATTACTGTATCATACCCAGGATATAAATATAAGCCTATCGCGATTATTTTGACTGCTGAATACTATAGCCTTAGGCTACGGTTAGTGACACGCTCAGAGTAAGGTTGTCCTTTTACTTTATTCCCTTTTTTTCCTTTCTATCTTTCTTTCTTTGGGAAATAAACATGCTTGGATGTTGTGCCGCATACCAGAGGAGCAACAAGTTTCAGCAGGTAGCCATGGGGGCTGCAGTGACGTCACCAGTGGACGTCCCGTTGTTTGATGAACATCATCAGTTTATTAAATAAACACATTTGATTTTACATTCCCTTAAATAGGTTATACATGTTGTTATATACTTCCGTTAACTTCACAAATACATAACACATGTAACGCCGAGGTTACAGGTGTGACAAAAGGGCATCCGCTAATTGTTTTCTGTTTTTTTTCTGTAATTAGAAAGCTGTTGCTTCGTTCTGTGACTCGAATGGTAACATAAACCTGTGTTATTTTGTGCAGCTATGGATCCCTGCACAGTCGAGCTGGTTGCTGAAAAATATCTGCCATCAGCTCACACCCATTTTCTCTCTGAACGGCCCTCACTCAGACGATCCCTTAGATGCCAGTAAAACAATTATTCTAACTACATATCGTCCTTATCATGTATGTGTATCTAGCTCTGCTGTTGACCAGAAAACGAAGGAGAAGGTGGCCATTAAAAAGCTTTACAGACCATTCCAGTCTCTGATCCACGCAAAGCGGGCCTACAGAGAGCTCCGACTGTTGCGTCACATTCAGCATGACAACGTAAGTCACAAATTCTTACTGAACTCACAACAAAGCTTGTTAATACTTTAGTAAACATGTTATTACCTGAACTGTATACTCTAAATTATATTTATATGAATTATAAATAAGAGTGTTAATTGTAGGAGGGTTTCAATAACGCAAAGCCACAAGCAGACGTAAGGCAATAAGGCAAGCTTAAGGGAATAAGGCAAGCAGATTTTCCTTATTGTAATCAGAAATGCCTAAGCTTATAAAAAATATAAATTGCCAAGTTAGCTTTAAACAAACACATACATACACTGTGTGTTAAGAGCATGGATAAGTTATAGTTAGTGGTTCCTACCAAAACATCTGTCTTGACATGACAGGAATTCATGAAATATGCATCAGTGAAATATGCATCAGTTCCTTGCTTAATCATTGCTTAAGGAGAAGCGCAGAAAAAGGTTTGCCAAACATGTTTGGTGTTTGGTAAACAGTCCACAGTTGTTCCAGTGTTTTTGTGCTTTCTTTATAGAATTAGTCTCAAGGACTACACATGCAGTGTACACTAAGTACCACTAAGTCTGGTTACCATTCCTAAAATAGAATTTTACATACAATCCGTCAAAACCGGATTATTATTGGTTACTCTGATGATAACTACGAAAAATATTTTAGTTTTATTTCAGAGGTCTGTGACTTATAATGATTAAGTTATCTGGAGTTGTAAAATGATTTCATAAGGATGTAAACTTAGATGTAGATTACACAATGTAGATTACTTTCTAAATACAGTTTGCAGTCATTTTCCTGCATCGTTAATCCTTTAAAATTGCAAATACCATTGGTAGGTCAAGATTATTTTATTGAATATTAATAATTATTAATTTTGTTAACAGCTCTATTACTTTCATGGTAATTACTGAATACTCTGAATAATCAACCAGGATTAATGGGTTAATTGTTTTTTTAGAACACTCATTTTTATTAATGTATGTATTATTGATTGTTCAAAAAGGTGATCTGCCTTCTGGATGTTTTCACACCTGACTCCTCACTGGATAAATTCCAGACTTTGTAAGTAGCAAGATAAGCAGATCTCATACCTGAGCAGAAATTCTCTACTTGTCATGACAAGTTAAATAGCTAAAAAGTGTGTGTTTGTGGTGTGTTGGGGATTTAGGGGTGGGGGTAGAGGTATACATATATATGTGCAGGCTGTAGAAAGTGCTTTCACGTAACATTCAAGTTCTTCTTCTTGTTGCTAGTTCTTTTTCTTCTTCTAATGTATGAGTTCTAGTTTTTGATTGTATAATTTGGGAAGAGTGAGTTGTCACTAATGTCTAGGTGGAATTTTGATAGTGTGTTCTGGCAACCCTGGTGAGCACTGAGCGATGAGTGAAAAACAAGGAGTTTTTCACCCAATAATGAAATAAAATGCCGCACCGCTGCAATAAATCTGTATTTTGCACTATGATGGTTAAACCTGATGTGTGGGAAGAGATCTGTATGGAAATGAAACCTTGAACCCTGAACCTTGTGTATCAAAGAAAAGTAATTTGCCAAAATAAGTAAAAGTTGCAAAATGATGTTTATCACAAGCTGTGAAATTGCATTTATTGAGTACTTTCAAATGCACACTCATAAGCGCATATTAAAAATGGTCAGTACCATCTGTTAAATTTTGAGATTTACTAATTATTTTTAAAGGTATTTTTTTTATGATATAAGGGCATTTTACATTTTAAATTCAAAGGAGCATACATTCTCTTTCCGTGGGGCGATTGCAATGAAACAAAGCCTACAGTATATGTTACTTTTTACCTATAGAAGAAGATAAGATAAGAATATATATTAATGTGTGTGTGTTTTCTCAGCTATTTAGTAATGCCTTTTGTGGCTCAGGACCTTGGCCACATAATGAAGAGGCGAAGGCTCACTGACAAAGTCATTGTCTATTTATTCTACCAGTTACTCAGAGGGCTGAAGGTATTCAGCTACTTTTTCTATTTTTTGATATTCCACTGTTCACTATAGCAAAGCAAACAACAAAATGCGTGTGGTCTTTTTGTTTGTTTTTAAAGTTAATAGTAACCAATATTTTTGTCTTTAGTATATTCACTCTGCTGGAATCATTCATCGGGTATGAACAAGACACCTCACTTCCTGATATTAGTTATTACAATGCTTGGAAATCTGAATTTTCTTGAATCCATCCATTTTTTTATTCATCGATCCAAGTTTATATACGTTTATACAACAGTATAGTTTTGTGTTGTGTAAAAGGATACTGTAATGATATTATTAAAGTGTATTTATATCACAGCTCTATTGAGTTCTTAAATCTAATTGTTCAGATTTATTTTCAGTAACAGCACAGTTGGGATGGCTGTAACTCAAAATATAATGTAGAGCTTTAGAATAATGCCATATAACCTGTTTTTGTTAATTTTCCAATAATACCATTCTCTGTTGTGTTTTATGCTTTTTTTTCTTAGTATAATGCACAACATTGTCAGTTTCTTAATTTATAATATACTTTATTAGGATTTGAAGCCAAGCAATCTTGCTGTTGATGAAAACTGTGAGCTAAAGGTAAATGATGCATTTTCAGAATGTTAACTTACAGGATGCATTTTTGGTCGAATAAATGCCTCCTGAGCTGATGATTTCTTTTTCTGTTTTTTCCAAACACTTATCCTGACACACAACCACAGATATTGGACTTTGGATTGGCAAGACATGCAGAGATGGAGATGACTGGCTATGTTGTAACTCGGTGGTACAGATCTCCTGAAGTCATTTTCAACTGGATGCATTATACTCAGACAGGTGACTTTTGGTTCCTTTACAGTATCAGTCAAAAAAATTAACACAACACAAGACCAAAACTTAGAGGAAAACTTAATTTAGAGTTACCAGCCTAAAAAAATCACCAATTTACAGCACCGCAGATTAGAACTGTTATAAATGCTTTTTACAGTATAAGTATCAGATACATGTCAATATCTACTATTCAAATTAGATTATGACATATGTTTGGATGCCTTCAGCATTATTTTACAATGAATAAGAAATAAAATTTAGGAAAGACCATGGAATAGAAGGCGTGTCCAAACTTTTGACTGGTAGTGTAGTTGTTGTCTGATCATCAAAAATATATTAGTTTAGGCCAACCATGTGCGGAGTTCCAGGAAGTTTCCGCTTTATTCTGTCAGAGTAAGTAATATTGTTATCTTTGATATGATACCGTCATAATCTTTATCGAAATGTTGCCTAATGTAGTAACATAATACTGTACAAGCTAGAAGCTTGAAGTCTGTACACTCAGCTGTGATCAGCATCCCAAGTGACCTGAATTCTGTTTTGTGTGCAGTTGACATATGGTCTGCTGGTTGCATTCTGGCTGAGATGATCACCGGTGAGGTGCTTTTCCCAGGAAATGATAGTATCCTTTTTTATTTTACTTTTGCATCTCAGTGGACAACCTTGTATTTATTTATTTTTTTAATAACATTCTGAATACTAGTAATAAAAATAATAATAGTTGATTTTTTTCTCTCAGTACTACATGGTGTCTGAAAAGTCAGGTTTCAGTGGAAATAAGTTAGGCAGGCAAGTTCATACTGTATGAACAAATTGAGCAGAATCAGCAAAAATATACAGGAGCTGAGAAAATGTATAGCATTTCTTGTGAATAATAAATTCATATTTAAGTAAGTAGCCTGTTTGAAGACACTTCAACATACTTTAAAAACATTTGAAAACAAAATATTTTAACCAAACATTGTACTTTTTTTTATTTAGAATACTTTATCTTAAAAAGCTATAAAAAAAAAACTGTAAAAAAAAAAATAAAAAAAAAAACTTGTTAAAAGGTTTACAGACCAGAACAAGACAAATAACAAGAATAGTAGCAAACAGAATAGAACTGATAGAACTGAACTCTCCATCTGGTAGATAATGCACAGAACACAGATTAGTGAAATGAAGAGATGAAGATGACGATTGTGTTTAACTGCTTTACCTAAGGTATTGGGACAGAAAGTAATAATTATTGCCTAATTGTAAACTAACTTCTAGTGAAAATTAATTAAAGTAGTTTCTCAATAATGTTGTACGTGTACCGGGTTAGAAATGTAGCTACTGTAGGCATCTTTGTAAAACTCATATTCTAGATTCATTACACATAAAGATTTTTGTTTTATTATTTTGATGATTTTCCCCCCTGAAAACTCCAGTATCTTAAAATACTTTCTGGGAATATTTTCCAAGAAAAAAAAAAAAAAAAAGGATTATAGACAATATAGAAATTTTTAACTTCTGAAAAGTATGTTCATTTATGCACTCAATAATTGGTTGGGCTCCTTAAGCTCAAATTTAGCTGTGTGGCATGACATCACTGCATCACAGCTGAGGCATTATTGAGGACCAGGTTGCTTTGATAGCATCATTTTTCCCTTTACAATGCTCCTTCATGGGGTCCTCTATGAATCACAGTAATTTTGTGGTCAGCAAACCAGTTAGGCACAGTTTTGGCACTGTGGGAAGTTCTGTTAGAAAAGGAAATAGGTATCTCAATGAAGCTAACAGAGAATTTTGGACTTTGTAAGTCACGGGGACTAACACCAGCAGATGACATGGCACACCAAATCATCACCACGTGTGGAAACTTCATACTGGACTTCAAACAAATTGGATTCTATGCCTCTCCACTCTTCCTTCAGGCTCTGGAACCTGATAACCTTCTGTGGCTTAACCTCCTTGTGGAGGGTCTCTCGATGTTTATCTTCTGGACAAATTATAATTGTGTTTGCATGTATTGAACTAGACCGTGAGATACATGGTATTCACAGCCAGGCCCATTAATTTTGGAACAAAGATAAGCTTTTTTGGCATTTGGCTTCTGTATACCACCGCACTGAATTTGAAATGAAAGACTTTCAGTTTTAATTCAAGGATTTTGGCAAACTGTGGCATTAACGATTCAGGAATTACAGTAATTTTCCTACACACACGCACACACATACACACACACGCACATTGGGGGCTCATAAATCCATAATCAAGCAGATAACATCCCTGGAGGTAGTTCTTAGTGTTGCATTTAAATTTGGTAGCTGTTCACTTTAACATTCTACATACATAAACGTATCAGAGAGATTGCAAAACATCAGGACAACAGTTTGGAAAATTCTTAAAATAGCATAAATTGGTATGGCCTAAGCATGTATGGCCGCCGATGGAACTGGATCACTGGTAATAATTGATGACCTGACTGCTGATAAAAGTAGCAGGATAAATTCTGAAATGTACAGTATAGTGCTATAATCTGTGACACAAGACAGACAAATGCTGGAGGCCACTTCATATTGCAGATGGATAATGACTAATTAAGAAATAGTGGAAGCTACTACCATACTGCACTGCTCTTTACTGATAAAGTCAGGCACCATATAATATTTTGAGATACTGGATGTTTGATTTTCACGAGATATAAGGCTGTATAAATAATTCAAATTCAAATAAAAAAGGTTGAAATATTTCAATTAAATGTAAGAAATCAAAAATGCGTTTTTTGAATATAAGTTAAAGAATATATGTAACTTTTTAAATAAAGTTATAAAAAAAATTATTTCACATAATATTACATGTTTTTGAGATATTTACTGCATCATTATGCAAAGATTTATATTTCCATCGGATTAGATTACGGGCTTGCGATTCACGTAAGCCAAAGGTGATGAAACTCTTTTCCCCTAAGTTGCCCCTATTTTAAACCCTGTCTACAGGTTCCTTAATCCTATTACCTAGGTATGGACCAGCTGAACATGATCCTCCATCTGACGGGAACACCACACTCATCACTGGTGCAGAAGATGCAGAGCAAAGATGTAGGAATCCATTATGGTTAATTCAATTGCCAGTAATGTTTTTGAGGATTATTTCATTTTAAAGTTTGATTTCATGATATTAAAGCTGTACTGTAATCCACTCTGTTTTTGAAAAAAAAAAAAAAGAAAAAATTAAAATTGACCATTTGCTTACAGGCAAGGTCATACGTACAGTCTCTCCCAGTCCAGAAAAAGAAGGTTCTCAGAGATGTCTTCCCATCCATGGATTTAAAAGGTCTGTATGTTCCTCTGCATTATTATTAAATCAACTGTTGGGATGAAGGACAGATTTTTAAGAAAACAAAGATTAATTTGTGGTGATGTTAGTTATTCAGCCATCGTTGCTGTTATCACAGTCCTTGTACACTAGATGGTGTCCAACAAAATGAAGTACCTGCTACATGGTTTACCTCTGTTTGGAATTTATTGCATTAATTTATTATTCAATGGTAAAAAAAAAAACTTCTTCTCTAAGAAGTTTGTAAGTAGAGTAGTAAGATTCCCGTAACTAACATTTTCTGCAGTAGTTAAAATGGACAGACAATAAATATCATAAATCAAAATTAATGTTAACAAAAAACACATTCATATTAGTTATTTTTTTATTTTAAACAGAGTAGTGTGCCACTTTTACTCGTTGATAGTTACTAACATTGACTGAATGCTAAAAATAATATAAAAGTGTTACTCATTCAGTACTTCACATGATGTATTAATTAATTTATAAATAAATCATTAATTATTTAAAAATAATTCAGTAATTCATGAATTAATCTTAATGGAAAGTGTTACCATGTACTAAATGGTGTGTGTATAAACGAGCTCTATTGGCAAGTCCATACAGTAGTTGTAATGTAACTTTTTATATGTCAAGCTCTTGATCTGCTTGAGAAGACTCTTATGTTGGACCCTGAAGCCAGACTCACAGCTAAAGACGGACTGTCTCACTCCTATCTCTCCGAGTTTCACGACCCAGAAAATGAATCTGAGTCCCCTCCTTATGATGACTCATTTGAAAGTCTGGAACTGGCTGTTAGCGAGTGGAAGAGTAAGGACACATATACACACACGCACACACATGTATTCACAGACTGCAGCAATCATTTATTGGCTCCATAAGTTTTAACTGAATTATCACACACATAGTAATACCTAAATAATCATATATATATATATATAATTATGGAAGTCTATTATATAGACTCATTCTGGTGTGTGTCCTCACTCTTTTGTCTTATTGTCTTACAGGTCTTATACACATGGAAATAATGACATTTGACCCTGACAATCCGAGACAAACTGCAATATAACACCTTATCGGATCTGGGAAGATTTTGCTGTAAAAAGTTACTAATGGTTAAACTACACGTTATGCAACACACCAGCAGCGATGGGATGTGAGTTTATTTAATACACCATCTAGAGGGCGATATTTGACCTCTGTTTCCATCTGTGTGATTGCTGAATATTGTGTTACATAAATATATTTTTTTTATCTGAGCTTTTTTTTTTCTTTCTTTTTTTTTAGTTAAACTTTTTCAGAAAAAATAAACCCTTGCATATTAATTGGACGGAAAATATTGCAGAATTCAGGAAACCATTGGACCTAATTATGTTTTTTTTAAGCTGACTGTAAGCTCATTTAAAGACTACAGCTTGTCTTTCCTCTGCACAGTTGTTGTAAATCCTGCTCAAGCCCTTTATTGTTGTCAACCCAATGGTCACATTAAGATGTTTAAAAGTGGCAGCATGTTTAACGTTATCATTAAGGTCATATACGTGTCAATTATTAAACCATCTTTATCACTATTTGGGGAGTACAGTATACAACTGAGTACTGTATGTATATGGTTTTATTGTGTATGAGTGTAAAAAATTATCAAATTCAATAAAAAACTAAATCTAAAGCGGTCCTTTAATATAAAGCTGTCTTTAAACCACACTAAATAATACTGTACTCGGATCAGACAATAATACTGTTTGAACTGTAAAGAAATGGGAGTTATACCATGTTATTTTGAAATAATTTTTACTAAAATAACTATTTTTATTTTTTTACATGGATTAGTTTGTTTGAGGGACTGGGTGAGTGACCCGATGTGACCCCACAGGGTCTATTAAATTACAGATATAGTGTTATGTAAATATTTTAAATGTGTTTTCTGAGTATTTTATTGCATTCTCAATAAGAAAAAGCACTGTCTGTAGTCTAGTAAGATGCATAAATTTGCTGCCGGATGAGAATTGCAGATAAACGGCTTGCAGATAAACGCCTTACATGCTGGTCTTTTTACATTTATTTCATTTCATAATAAATAACAAATTATTATTGTTCTGCACAACCGAAGAACTAAATATTTCTCTAGACCAGTGTTTCCCAACACCTAGTGGAAGGAAGACACCATTTATAACAAATAAACCATTTATAGCAAATAAATAGTTTCACTTTTGTGATTAGGTTTATTTCCCATAAATTATTTCTGATTAAGTATGTATATTTAAAAATGTACCCAAAGCTATTAAAACAAATCCATGGGATTTAAACAACATGATGTTCTTCTCATTTATCTTAGCCTCACGTGTTGATCAGAGTTGTGATCAGAGTAAAAGTTTGGGTCGGCCGCATTTTTCACATTCGGCTCCAAGTTTGGGAATGGCTGCTCTAGGCTTTGAACCATTACCCCGAGCAACTCTTTAAGGTTTTAGGTGCCCTGAGAACTCCTTTGAATAGCGCTTAGCTGTTTTTGATCTTTTTGCAGAACAACTATTTTATGCAAAGTAGATAGCTGAAGGGAGTTTATTGTAATATCATCATCACTCGTCGACCTTGCAGAGCGCACTACACGTGATATAACTTTTTGATCTTACATTTGCAGTTTTGGATAAAATGCTGTTATCCAAAACGCCTTTTATAAAAATAATTACTAAGAAGTCATTTTTAATAGCACTTTTTCATATATTTTCACACATCCCTCTGGACAAATGTTTGCGATAAATGCACTACAGTGATCAAAACACTGCAAACACAGTGTTCAAAATAAACTCTCTGCACTTTTTGCTGGGATTCATAAAGATCCAACATTTTGCATAAATGTATAAAAACCACACACCCCTGGGGTTGGGGTTTGAATCTTACCTGATTATCTTATCTTATTGAATTTATTGTTTATTCTGTACTTGGTGGTAGTACTTCTGTCCCCAGTTCCCGAAGTGAACGACTGGGTGCCTGAGTTTGTGATTGGGTCCATTCTGGGTGCCACTGCTTGCCTGGGATAGGCTCCTTACATCTACAAGATAACTAGTATGAAAACTGGATTGATCTGTCTAGTGTAAACCATGTATATATAACCCTGTATGTATATATAACATTAACAAGAAGTGCATATACATGTAAGTCAATAAATATTAAGACACTATTTAAGTTATTTATATAATGTACTTGAAGAGGGCTTGCATTCACTTCAAAATTTGCACATGGTTTGATTTTGTGCATATACAGTATGTATGTCACGTACTGTTAGATGTTGGACTGTGGGCATGGTGTGGAGGCATAGGCGCAGAGGGGGATGAGGTGTAACAGTCTTTAATAATCATAAAACAAACATGAACAAAACAAGTTGGCTTGAACTTTGGAGCGTGCTATAAACAGAACTCAAACTAAAACATACACAGACTAGGGATTACAAACACTGATACAATACAGACTGGACGAGACAAGACACACTAAACAG
>JAQQZT010000015.1:16201328-16216574 GCA_030068275.1 Clarias platycephalus | reverse complement strand
TTTGGGTTTACCATTCACGCAACAAAGGGCTAACCGCTAAGCTACGTCTTCTGGTCACCTGAGGTTAGTTCTGACAGTCACAAGTGCAATGGTCAAACAACCTACTGTGAATGCTTTATCCACTCTGGCTATGCATTCGGCAGCCACAACATGCGTCATATTGCTTTCAGTACCATAAGCAGAACAGTACCATGCACAAAGATTCAGACAACATGTGGGCAGTTCTCTTTGATAAGTGATAAAATAAATGCAATTTTAGAGCTGGTCAACACTTTAAAACTCTTTCTGGAGCATTTGACATGAGGACATTCAGCATGATGAAACATGCCTCAGTATCTCACTGTACTTGGTATAAATTAATTCAAAGAACTTGTTAAGCAATTTTTAGAATAGCAGGAAAGCTCGCTAGACACTTTCAAAATGTTTGCCTCGGCATGTCAAACTGGTGCACTGAAGATTTGATTTGTGGTTTTTAATTGTTATGTATAATGTACAACAAGCAAGGCACAGACGGGAAAGATTTGTACAGTGGAATCTTGGATTACGAGCATAATTCGTTCCGGAAGCGGGCTCTTATTTCAAAATGATCATAAAACAAATAAAAATTTCCCATAAGAAATAATGGAAACTCAAATTATTCGTTCGACAGCCCAAAATATAAATACATATAAAAATTATTAGCACAAAATATAAAGTAATAATAAAACAAATTATCCTGCACTTTACCCCAAAAAAAGTTAAAATAAATCCCGACAGATAAGTGTTTCCATTTGTGCGCACAGCCGCTGTGTACAGTATGTGTGCATGTGTGTGTGTGAAGCCAAAGTAAGGAGCTCCTCCCCTCTCTCCCTTCTTGTCTAACACAGTTACCCTTCCTCCACTCTTTTCACACACGCGCGCACACAACGGAAACACTGTATTATTGGAAAAATAAACAAGAAATGTCTCTAATGACACTCAATCAAATTAACCTGCACTTTACTTTGAAAAGAATTGCGACAGAGCAGTGTTTCTGTGTAGAGCAGAGAGAAAAAGTGTGTGTGTCTGTGAAGGCGAATGTAGGAGGGGTCTGTGTGTATGTGTGGCATGAGTCCAATGACGCGTGCGCACACAGACACAAAGAGCAGGCTGATACAGAGAGAGAAACTGGATCTTTAACCTCTCTAATGAGACTTGCTTTTGCTTTACACGGGAAATAAAATATGTTTTACGCACACACACGTGGTCACAGTGTTATAGTAAACAGTACACACGTGTACGGATGTTGATTATACCAGTAAGAGACACGCACTAAGACCCAGCAGGGGAGACGATTGCCCACAATTCCGTAGCATAAGAGAGAGAAAAAACGTTGGCTCAGTTGTGATCACGTGGCTCTCGGCGTCAAAACAAGAAGCACATGCGTGATACATGGTACTCTGTACTCATAAACCTCTAAAAAATAATGCTCGTCTTGCGGAACACTCGCAAACTACGTTACTCGCAATCTGAGGTTTCACTGTATTTTGCAGCACAGTCATAAGTTAGTGAAGCACATAGGGACATCTTCAAGTTTATCAGAACATTACCTGAGCACCCAACCAGGTATGTTGTCAGGCCTTTCTGTGTTTTAACTCTATAACTTAACTCTTAACTATGACTTTAATGTTATGTACATATTGGATGAACTCTGCCATTTAGGTGCCAATTAGAAAGTTATTTTCTATTGTTTCTAATTTAGTAATGACCAAAAACAGGAAAGCATGTTCTGTACATCGTAACCATGACCACTGACTTTGATTTTGATTTGCTAATTGTGAATTGTTTATAGTGCTTAATAATGTATCAGTTATCAGCTATAAAGTGTTATGCATTGTGGGAAAGATCAAATGGCTCAAATTAATAAAAAAAATTCTATGAGTCATAAGGGTATGTTTCTTTGTCCTGACAGGTTGATTGTACATGTCTGATAGGTGCAGCTGGGCTTTGGGATAATGTTGTTGCCGTCTTTTCAGGAATGTAAAATCAGATCTGTCAACTGTCCAATATTAAACGAAAAAAGTGGGTAATTGGAAAGCATACCAGTAATAGAGCCAAAAGGCTCAGTTCTAATGAGCTACGTTAATTCAACTTATATGTATTAGCAGAAGTCCTTTTCTTTCAATGCTATAATACTTTAGAAGAATTTACCCTGGCGAGTATATAGTGATGTTAAAAAGTCTTTGCCCTTTGCATATTTGTCACGCTTAAATGATTCAGATCATCGAACAAATTTTTATTTAATTATACATTTCCCGAGTAAATACAGTTTTTAAATTATATATTTATTAAGGGGAAAAAAGCTGTCCAAACCTGTTTGGCCCCATGTGAAAAAACAATTGGCCCTAAACCCTATACTGTAACTGGTTGTGTCACCCTTGGCGATAACAACTGCAATCAAGCTTTTGCAATAACTGGCAATGAGGTGGACTTGCTGGTGTGTTTTGGAGCATTGTCCTGCTGCATAACCCAAGTCCGCTTGAGCTTCGAGGGGTCACAAACTGATGGTCAGACATTCTCCTTCTGGTAGAGCACAGAACTCTTGGTTAAATTAATTATAGCAAGTCATCTAAGTCCTGAAGCTTCAAAGCAGCTCCCACTATCGCACTACCACCACTATGGTTGACTGTTGGTATGATGTTCTTTTTATGAAATGCTGCCTTAGTTTAAACCAGATGTAACGGGACACGCACATTCCAAAAAATTCTGCTTTTGTCTCACCAGTTCACAGATCCAGAATTTCTCAACAAAAGTCTTGGGGATAATTAAGATGTTTTTTGGCAAATGTGAGACAAGTTTTCGAGTTCTTTTTGGTCAGCTGTGGCTTTCGCCTTGGAACTCTCCTATGGATGTCCAGTCTCTTTTTTATTGTTAAATCATGAATACTGACCTTAACTGAGACAAGTGAGGCCTGCAGATTTTTAGATTTTATTTTTTTATGAGTTAATGGATTAGTCATCATTGTGCTCTTGGAGTAGGCCGGACACTGGAACCACTGTTCCAAGTTTTCTCCATTTGTGGATAATGACTCTCACCATGGTTCTCTGGAATCCCAAAGCCTTAGGAATGACTTTGTGACCCTTTCTAGACTGATACATGTCACATTTCATCTGTTTTTGAATTTCATTTGTTTATGGCATGATGTGTTGCTTTTTCAGATATTTAAGCATGCTTCACTTTGTCAGACAGGTCGTATTTAAGAGGTTTTCTGATTTAATGGATCTGCCAGTAATCAGGTCTGGGTGTGGGTGTGTTAAGTAAATTTTACTCAGCTTTCCTAAAATCCAGGCAATTAGGTAATTACTTGTTAACACAGGCCCAGGTCGGTTTGGACAGCTTTTTCCCTTAATAAATTATTTTATTTATTATTTTACGATCGTTTTTCCCTTTTCCCCTTCATTTAAAAACAGCATTTTGTATATTAAGGGTTATCTTTGTTTTAAAAATGCTTAAAAATTAACCAGAAGCAAATACATTTTCACAGTGCTGTAGTTGTTTGTACAGTTTGGCCCGGCATTTTTAATACTACAATCAACTACAAAACAGCATCAGGATGTTTAATAAGTTTGGATTAATCTGACCCAATGTTGTCTGCATTTTTTGTATATACCTGTACATTCTAAAATAAATAGGCATTAGTGTTTTGAATAATGAAATTAGAGGACAACAATAGGTTTAATTCCTACTTTACATACGTAGATCTGGGGTTTGGGATTTTTATGATAATCCCAGTGAAAAAAAATTATAAAAAAGAAGTAGATTTTAAACTAAAAAAGATAGATTAAAACTTGTTCAGACACAGTATATCGCACAGGAAAACACAGGTGAAAACCTTACTACCACACTACACCCTTCCCTCCAGGCCTAAAGAACTCCACCTATCAGAACAGCCACATTCCCGAAAATTTTTTTCTTAAGTCACGCACACTACTCCATACTCTCACTCCCAAAAATGGTTATAACTATTGAGAGGAATATGAGCTAAGAAATCATCATTATAATAGGGCCTTATGATATCAGATACTGTATCAACTTAGACAGATTGCTGGGGCTTACAGATAAGCATACAGTACAGCTCATCAGTGCTTAATTTCTTCCTTCATAAGGTATTACAGATATACCTTATATACTTTAATCTAAGCTGAAACTAGGTTGGATTCACCACTCACATTAAAAAATTGCAATGAACCTAATATTTCTCATTCTCTTGAAACAACTTTCATTCATAAGGAAAGTAAAATTTCTCAAAGAAACTCAACAAACATTTCATTAAAGTCTGCGTTATATGTTCAGACATGTTACAGAATGTGAAAAATGGTGTGTGGTATTTCATGCTATAAAAGATGATTTATTCCACATGTCCGGTCATAACCCTGAGTCAGACTGGAGCAAAGATTTAAATGAAACAAGAAAGAAAAGTTCATCCATATTTGTCCTTCTATGCTTTGCAAAATGATCGACTTTTATGCTGCACAGCCATGACAGAAAAAAGAGCAATGTCAGCTATAGTGGAGATTATATTCTAAATATGTAAAAGTTCTAAAAAATATTGCATGATTTGCATGAACACCTCAAAAATGTGTGCAATTATATGTGTGAAGCCAAAAAATTCTCAGTAAAAAGCACCTTTCAAGGGAAAACTGTGCATGTACAATGAAACAGTATAGATTCACAAACAGTAAAGAGTACACATCTTTTCCAAGATCTTTTGAACTCATATATAGGGCATTGCTCATTGCTACATGTTCATGTACAGTTGCTTAAAACCCCCAAAATTATGTTATGTTTTTTTTAGCTTAGGGAAGTCACATTTCAAAATAAGATTCTTTATCATCATACTCTTTGCTATTACAATACTAAGTTACAATTACGAAGAACGCGTTTTAGATAATTTTTTAGGACTTCCAGTAACTCAATGAAAATAGACATATGAAGTAAGTAAATACATTTAAAGCCAAGCTATTTGAAGGGCAATGTCAGGAGAGTTATGCGCCAAAATTAAAAGCATAATGAAAAAACTGACAACTGTGAGAAAACTTAAATTTAAATTAGTATTTTATGGGACGTTTTTGTACTTGCCGGCTACACTGTTTCACACACAAACCACAAACAAAAGATTAATTTACATAGAATTATTGCAGTACTGAAGCAACAGACAGTTAGTAATCAACTGGTCCTCCAAGTTCATGAATCAAAGTTTAAAAAATGTTGAAAGTGTTGTACTAAATGAAATACATTATGTATTATATATATTTTTCTATTTACTGCAAATCTGTGGTGAGTTTTCCAAAAGCACTGAAACATGAAGTTCACCCTTAAAGTTATATAAGAAACATAGAGATACTGTAGTGTGATATTTGATATATATAATCCTAATTACTAATTACTCCATACATAATTTTGTTTACTTCAGTATTGACTGTGACTTCTCAAAAACATCAAATATCAGGTTTTCTGAAAAACATCAAATATAATATGCTTGTGATTATTACGAACATTTAAACATATAAATAATTCCTGTCTAAACTCTCACAACTATCCAAACTGTCTAGAAAAAAACTCTACAAATGTTTACATTGGTCCTTGGAGGCAAGAAGTTAACATACTGTAACTGTAGACATTAAAAGCTGACATAACCAGAAAGCATTGTACTCTGGTGTAAATTTCTATTAAAACAGCACAAAAGCAAAACAAAAAAGAAGATATTTTCATTACTGGAAGCAATAAATATGATGATATTGCATTTTAAACATAATCATATTACATTGTAATGGTGAAACACTGACTTATTGGTAAGCAATTTTGCTTCGCACCATAATTAAGGGCTGAGTATTCAAATATTGTCCCTCAACTGCTAGTTAGATGTTTGAATTGTGTACAATAATTTTATTGTAAATTCAGGCACTGCAAAAACTATCCAGGCCTCTGCAAGGTTTACATGCAACTTCATCATAGAGTGATTTGCATTAAAAAAAATTCTGTTTAGAAATGAGCTCTTACGCAACAGCTGCTATTTGTTTCGTCCCTGCCGTGAAGGTGCGGTGCCCTCAAGGCCGATAATGCTTTGACTGATAAACTCAAGTAGAGATAAACAAGGATGCTACTGTATAGCAAATTTTTCCTGTAATTTGAGCTTGATTTCAAGGTCAACAGTAAGCCTGATTCTGATGTGAAATAAAGTGTTAATTTTACTAGAAAAAACTGTCAGCTGTCTGCATCAACCTCATTGTTACAGTATGTGTCCCTATGGGAGTTGCTTAAAAATATATACATATTTTTTTTATGTATGTATTTTTTAAGTCCTTCCACATAACACAACATATAGGCGTATTAATAGCTGCTTTCCACATTGACTTAAAAGTAGGGGCTTTAGGTCAACTTTAGTGCGATAATTTTTTAAAACTAAAATATGTAATCCATATAGTTCTATATTTTGGTCCGCACATCCAAGCCCTTCCTGACGCAACCCTCCCATTTTATCCAGTGGCTGGGAATCGAACCAGGGCCTTTCGCATGGCATGCGAATCACCTACTGTACCACTGAGCCAGCATAGTTCTATATTGTAGTGTAGTAAAAGAATTCAGTAAAAGAATTCAAATGTGCAAGTAAATAATTAAATAGTTGAAATAGTCTTGTGTTTTTTGTTTCTTTCTTTGTTATTCATGAACACATATAAAATAGCCGTCAGCTATACACAATTACCTGTCGTTACCTCTGCAAGGCATCTGGCACTGTAACTGTATCAGGGTGCTTTGATCACGCCACACCTTGAATTTGTGCTCATGTGAGTGTTTTGTGTGCGGTCATATGTGTGCATGAGAGAGTGGCAGCTTGTTCAGAAAGCCTGCTGTACTATCCAGGGTGTTACCGACTTAGCAAAAATGGCTCTTTATAATTGATGAAGTTTAAAAATGTTTAATATTGTTGCAATTTGAATTTGATACTAAAATTATTTGTGTATTCATTGTTTGGACCAGTGTGTGGATTAATGTACAGCATATAAATGGAAACTACATTGAGAAATAAAAGGTTATAAATGTAAAAAATGTGTTTAACTGGGGTAATAGTCCCCACAGCCATTGTTTCCCAACCCTGGTACTGGAGTTACTCTGCCCAGGACATTTTTCTTAATCCAAATCAGCAAGTAATTAACAACCTCTTGAAAGATTATCATATATGGCTTAGAAGGGTCGAACCTGGGGAGTGGTTTTTACGACACACTTCTCTATATATGATAAACAGCCTGGGCTTAGTGAGTACGCAGATTTTTTTTAAAAAAATTTATTTGTTCTTGGAATTTTTTCAGATGTTCTGGAAATACTTGCACTGCAGGGATATGTGGTCTTTATGTGTGTGTGTGTGTGTGTGTGTGTGTGTGTGTGTGTGTGTGTGTGTGTGTGTGTGTGTGTGTAAAACATACACTGCTGAGGCATATTTTTTCTGCACTGAAGCAAAGGGGCCCAAACCTGTTTCCACATGACTATGTTGTTGTACAGTAATGAAGTTCCAAAAAGACGTGGTTTGGAAGAACTCGAGTGCCCTCAACAAACCCCTGACATTGATGCCTCTAAATACCTGACTGCACACCAGCCCTGCTCAACCATCATCTGACCTCACTAATACTTTTGTGGTTGAATGGGCAAGTCCCCACAGCCATACTCCAAAATCTAATGAAAAACTCCTCAGGAGATTTGAAGTTATTATTACAACAAAAGGGGGACTAAATCTGGATTGGGATGCTCAACCACACCAATGGGTGTGATTGTCCAATATCCACAAACCTTTTGCCAAATAATATCTACCTTGCATAATAAACTTGCAAAATAAATATACATATAACTGCGGCTTTAATTTGATTGAAAGAGTATGCCAGGACTGTAAGTAAGTCAGTGGAAAGCTGTCCTGTTTTTAAATCCTAAGAACAAAAATACTGGTTCTTGTGGGGTCTGGTAGTCTGATCCAACACCACAAGCTTTACTGCTTGGTCACTGCAGGGTCATTATGTGATTTGATCAAATTCACTCCTGTTTACATTTAAGAAAATCCAGCATCTGTTCAGTGACACACCCCATCATATAAAGCACCTGCACCATCTATGGAACTTTGTAACAATATACAGAATCAGAGTTGTCACTGTGCATGAATACTAAATAGGCTGTCCCCACCCACATTAAAATCTAAATAGAAGGGTAAATCAAAAAATCTTATAACCTGATTGCATGAAGGTACACTATGTCACCTCACTTTTACATAAAAATACCTTGATCCTGCCTTACTTTAATCAAGTCCAAAGGAAACATGTATATAAAATATTTAATTTTATTTGCTATGCCGAGATGTAAGATAATGTTAAAGGCTGTAAGGATGTCTTCACACTTGTAGTTTGATTCTCTTGATTCAGAACAAAGAATAAATTGATACACTAGTTTTGGTTCGCTAGTATGCAGTCCTGTTTCGCTTATCTTCACACTGCCTGTTTCAAAATTGGACCAAATGACCCAACAAAAGGCATACTGTATGCATTAATTAAAACCCTTAAAGCCCAAGTGGCACAGATACGTGCTGGCAACTCAGCATAGGTCAATGACATTTTTTTTTTGATCATATAAACAACCAAAAACATCCGCAGAAACTAGTGATTGTGTGAATTTGTGCCATTTCTTTGACTTTGTGACCCGGTTTAAAATGTTTTGTTCAGGCATGTTTGGGGAAGTTGGTTAAACTAAAAATCAGTTCATTATATTGATTATTTTGTGCTGAAAAAAGGATATGTCACTCTATACTGCACAATCCTGAGCTCTATATAATGGCTAAAATGCTCTGAGCTTTAAGGGCTACCACTTGACAAACATGACAAACAATCGTTGGTGTGATTGTTCGATTAGTGTGGGTTACGTTTGCAAATAAATTCTCGTTAGCATTACCTGATAATGATGTCCTAGCCATGTCATGTTAGTTAGTATGGCACTGGACGAGTTTTGAAAGCTGCTGAGATTAAAAATTAAAATAAATAAATAAATACCTAACATCATTATTATATTTAACACTGCCAAATTAAATGTTAAATTTAATGAGCATCCAAGGACATTCACTATGGACAGTAGCGCAAGTGGTAGCCCAACAGCACTGTGTTCAATAACAAAAGCGCTTGCGAAACATTCACAATTGTACGACAGTTGAACGGTTTACGGTGGCATGGTTGCTTAGTGGTTAGTGCTGTCACCTTGCACCCCCAGGGTCCAAGTGTGATTCCAGCCTCGGGTCTGTTTGCATGGAGTTTGCATTTGCTCCCTGTGTTTGGTTAGTTTCCTCCGGGTACCTCGGTTTCCTCCCATAGTCCAAAGACATGCAAACTAATTCCCATTGCCCATAATGTGTGAATGATCGTGGGAGTCTGTGTGTGTGAGTGTGTGCTCTGTGATGAATTGACACCCCGTCCAGGGTGTACCCTGCCTCATGCCCCAAGTCTCCTGGGATAGGGTAAACAGACGTTATGAAACTTTAGCTCTCATAACAGGCAGGCAGACGCAGGAGACGAGAGAGTCTATCAAATGATTAAAGATTAATTAATTAATTAATTATTTTTTTTTGTGGCAACTAAAATCTAGTTGCAAAATAAAAAACACTAGCTGCATTGATCACTGTTTAATTGCCAACTGATGCCTTGCTTGTGTTGTTCTCAATCTATGACATTGCATTTTATAAACTCTATGAGTCTGATAAAGATATCACCATATATAATATACACCATATACACATGACTGCTATTGTTTCTTTTGGTGCAATGTTGAAAATGCCAGTGTGAACTCTAAGCAAACCAGGATTTGTAAGCCAAAACTAATGTATCATTTTATAATCTGGTCCAAACCAAGAGAATTACAACTACAAGTGTGAACACACCCTACATGTTTATCACTTAGATTCTGGGAAAGTTCACCTTTGATGGGTAAATATAAAATTGTTAAACCAATTTACTTAATAAACTATTCACACTCACACCCTTTTCATTTCATGATGTCTCTGTGGGAAGCTAAGAAATCTATTATCACATTCTCTAAGGCTTCTCCCCTGAGAGAAATATTAATGTCACGATGGGCGAAATGTGATCTGCTTTACACAGCACATCTTTGTATCTGTATGTTTGCTCTTGAGCTTCATTCACCTTGCTTTATGATACATGTAATTACCAATTTATTAATAATCTATAACTTATTTAGTTTTGGCCTTTTTTTAAAATTTATTTTAAACCAGGTCTAATATTAGAAGCAGGACACCACGACGACAATAATGACTCGTTTCAAAAAAGTGCCCTCAGTAAGTATTCCTAAAGTGTTTATTGTTTGATGTCTGCTGAAAATTTTGTACAAAAAGATTGTGCAGCATTTGGAGTGAAGATGAAACTAAAACCTGTTTTATGGCAGCATAAAACAGCACCAATTTTTTTTTTTTTTTTAAATAAACTTTTACAGCAGTGACACATTTGAAAGAGCCTTGCTTTCAAAAACATTACATAAGACAAGATCAGACTTATATATTTTTTATTTTCCTTTATTGGCAATCTTGTGTCATGAGCACACTGAATTCACTCAAATTGAAAGAGAAGAATTTTTCTTGTCACTGTATTAGCTTATGGTTCATCTTTTTAAAGGTTTATATCATCATATTGCCTAGTTTCAACCCCAGAGGGCCTATGTGTTTTGGCATGAACTTCACTCCACCTCCTACCCCATCCTCTCCATTCTTCATGGCCAATGTCAGATTTTATGTGCTGTGAGGCATGCTAGAACAGACACTCTTAATAACACCCTTTGGCCATATGGTCATTGAAGCTCATGTGTGCAGGTAATTGCAAGACCTGTGCATGCAAAGGACCTCAAACCTTTGCTATGACTTGCTGAGTTTAGAATGCATATTTCCTTCTTGTCATCTGAGCAGCCAAACACATATATGTACATAACCAAGCAGAGAGATGGTATGACAGTGCCACCCTTATAAATAATTAGATCATGACTAATTAACCGCTGCATTCCTAATTGCATGGCATTGATTCAGTGTCATGTTAGATTAACATATCAACATAACTGGATGATTTATTCTAAATGTAGATGTAAGATTATGAAATACTAATTTAAAACTAATAAAAAGAACAATACCTGTGTGTTATATAATAACATTGGAGGTATAATAAGCCATATACTGTAGCATGTGTGATCAGAGAGCAGATAAGAGCAGCATGTTTGGCAAAACATAAATCTTGCCCTGTCATCAGCAGCTTTGCACTTCTGCAGAGTCTCTGACTGCTGGCTTGTCAACAAAGAATTTGATTCTTTCAATTTAGCAAGCTTTACTGGCATGACTGTAGAGATTATAAAAACTCATATTAGAGAATTGTAAAGTAATTATGTAACATGAAATATTATGTTAATAAATTTTAAAAGCAGTACATTTTTTATTCAGAGTAATATATAGTGAATTGTAATGTGAGGGCATGATGGTGTTATTAACTCACAGCAGAAATAGCTACAGTAACTTAATAAAATTTTTCTAACTGTGGTGAGCAGAAAACTTAGTTTCTCAGGATGCAACATATGAAAGCATAAGGCAGAGGGGCTACGAGAGCAGAAGATCATTGGGTTTGACTCCTGGCAGCCAAGAAATGGAATAATCTACATTCATCCCATGTCAACTCCTACATTTCTTGTATTAAACGCAAGTGTTAAACACAATAATTCCAATTAGCTGATTAGCTAAAATTATGCATAGTCGAGAGCTAGTGGTTTGACACCTACTGTAAATTGCAGCTGTTGCTCAAATCAGCCATGCCACCATTATGTTGAGTTTTAAGTTATAAGTTATATAACAATTCACCACCTGTACTGCTGTCATGAATGGAAAATTTAGCTATGGAGAACAAAAATGTTTTTTGTTCTAGGCTGTAGTGAGTCATTCATGAACGATTTATAATTTTTTTTTTAACAAGTCTTTAACGTGACTCAGAAGAACAAGTAGTCTCAGAGAGTGATTTGCTCATTTTCTACTGGTCGCGCATGCACAAAGCATCACAAAAACCAGATTATAGGGATTATGTAGATTATGTACAGGAAACAGAAATGAGTAGCTCACCTCTCGAGTCTTTTGATTTGAATCGTTCGTTCTTTTGTTATGTGACACCCATAGACACTATGCAGTGCACTACACAGGAAACAGAATTGAGCGGTTCTTCTCACGAGTCTTCTAGTTCGAATCATTCATTCCTTTGTCATGTGACTGCCATAGACTCTATGCAGTGCAATAGATTGAGTTCAATAGAAGACTCAAGATATGAGAGGTGAGCTGCTCATTCTGTTTATCATAATATGCCTTAGTTTCATTGTAATATTTTAATTACTGGAAATATAGCCAAAATCTGTGTATGTAGATGTGTTGGGGGTCTGTTGATTGAAAATTTTATATTTTAATGTATTTCTGATCAAAAGAACAAAATGAACTAAATGGTTTAAAAAAAGATTTGTTTTGATTTTGATGAACGAGATTCAAAGAACTGAGTCACTTAAATGATTCCATTTCCCATCACTACTAGGCTGTAAACATGTTGCAAATTTGAGCATTTTCTAAAGCAGGAGAAGCAGCCACTCTGTGTGAGTGCCTTGGGGTTAAGATGGTTTCAACTGGTATCCGTGCCCCACCACATAGCAATCGGCATGTGCTTTTCTGGTGTTGCCAGGCTACTATAGAAGATTTGTTGCAAATCGATGTGTCCCCCTTTCATACCTGACAAAAAGGGACACCTACAGCTGGTTAAACCAACCTTTGTTGCAAAAGTACTGATTGAGGAAGATTGTGCTCACCAGTATCCCTATGCGCAACAATCCAAATTTTGTCGTTCAGTGTCCACAAAGATACATTAGAATCAGGCATGGGGACCGTCCTTTCACAGGCGTTTATCAGGGGAAGATTTTATCATCTATGTAAGTAGAAAGCTGCCCTGCCTAAAAGAACTATGCGGTCGTAGAACAAGAAGTCTTGTTAATCAAGTAGTACTAAAAGCCTTAGGGTACTATTCATCTGCTACAGTACTGATCATGCCCCATTGCAATGTATGGTCCATGTAAAACAGTAATGACAGGATACCCTATTGTTTCTCTCTCTCAATAACTTCTGGTTCCAGATCCAACTGATGGCAGCATGGCAATGCCTAAATATTTTTAAAGAGGTAAATGCAATGTGGGTCATGGGTTCACAAGACACCAGCTTGGACCTAAGTGGGATTGTGTCGTTGAGCCTTCACCTCACTCACAAGCATCCTGAATTACTCCATGCCAGTCTGCTGGCGAGCCACTAAAAAGATCAGCATCTGCATTGTTTTGGACAAACACTGGCAGCATGGATCCTCCCAACTCTGCACAGTTGGAGCAAGATCAGCCATTCTCCCACTCTACATCATCAAGCAGATATCGGGAGAGTATAAAAGGGGAGTTTCAGAGAGAACAGAGAGAGTAGTAATTCTGTTAATAGAACTGATTCCTCTTTCCAGTCTCTGGACAATAGACCTGTGCTGCTGCTACCACAGAATGCCGCCAAATGCTAGAGTTGTACGTCATTGCTGTAAACAAGCCTCACAACACTGAACACCAGTTAGCAACCCACAGCATTGAGCACACCCTGCATCACAAGATTTTTTTCTTGATCACTCCAACAACCTGCACATTTGTAAATAAAAGAGATCAATTTCTCTGTGTTTCATGCCTGCCAAAATTTTAGCTTACACTCCATGACTGACATTGCAGTTACCACAGCACTTATAAATTAACCATGGTTATGCATGACTTAAACTCTGTGATATATTGTGTGAAATTTGACATTATGGATATTTGGATGTTGTGTGATTACCATATTACATACTTAGCAAAGCCATGTGGGATAATAAACCGCCAGCCTACTTAACTTGCTGTCCGTGGGCCAGCTCTAGCCCGCCAATGCTTTCCACCTGGCCAGATGAACATCACCCAAAAATATTAATGGCCTTTTTTGCAAAATATTCTTTAAAACAGCAGAACCACAAACTTGTGTGGTACCTATTCCATTACAGTAGTTATGATAATCAAAGAGGAATCAGTAGAACACGAAGGCTTGATAATGTTCTTGTGAACTTCCACCCCCACTGAGCAACAATTGGAACAAAAAAATGTGCCATCAGTGTTAAAGTTGATGCAGAAAATCGTTTATTTAACAGCAATTTGACTAAGAAGTATGTGTTTCCTGAAATAAGTGAGGAAAAGAAAATGTGTTTGCTCTGCAGTGAGTTGAAAAAATAACCTACAGTACAGAGGCACTTCCAAACAAAGCATCTGAACTTTGATGCAATTTAACCCCTCAGTTCAAATGTGCGATAGTGTGGTGCACCCAAATTGGTGACTTATGTCTGTCGGATGATGGCCAAGGAGAACCCCAGCTCCATGAGGAAATAGAGAGTCGAGAGCCTAGCCCCCAACCAGTATCATGTCTTGAACCAGAACAGGACGTAAATCTAGAAGCATCACCCCGCTTGAGGCAGTCCACCAGACAGAGACGACCAACGAGAATATTCACTTACCCATCCCTGGGTCAGCCAGACTATCGTTCTTGTCCAACTGTGAACGCAGTCAACGTCCTGCCTGCAATGTATCCCTTGTGGTATTACCATGCCTTTTCCCCACAACCCCCTCCCCTGGCAACGAACCCTTACTTGCAGATACCATATGCATTTCCTCGCTTTTGAAGTGAAAGACACTAAGTGACCAGTCAGAGGCACTGTATGAGACTTTTTGAGAAGTAAAAAAAAAAAAAAAAAAAAAAGGGTTACGAAGGTTAATTGTCATTATATGTGTTGTTATCCGTTAGTAGTTTAACTTTAAGTGTCTGGAGCCACTTTTATTGTTGGGGAGCGTGTGGTGCACCCAAATTGGTGCAACCACATTTGGTGATAAATGTACTGATAAACAGTAAAACCATTATATTCCTTTAAACTAGGACTAACATCTGTTTCAATTCAGCGAATTATTATTTATCATTTATCAAGACGCACTGTAATGAAAGGAAAGGGAGAGGAATAATGAATATAACAGCGAAAGGGGGGGACCGGAACCTTTAATGCGGGTGTTATTTGTTCCGGGGTGCGTATACTGATGGGACCTCTGGTTTCCGGTTAGACGTGATCTGGAGAAAGAATCGCATGGTCCTGTGTTCCT
>JAQQZT010000015.1:16176394-16189268 GCA_030068275.1 Clarias platycephalus | reverse complement strand
CTTCTAAACTGTCCAACAGCAGGCTGTTTACAAACCAGTACTACCATCCAGGGAGAATGAAGCGAAAAGTCCGTCTACACGAAACGCCTTCCGGTTACACTGAGAATCTCATAGGTGAATGTGCGTGAAGAGTTTGTATGTGTGTGCGTGTGCGGAAAGTATGTATGTATGTGCGCGGAGAGTATACAGTATGTGTGTGTGAGTGCGCATTTCACATGTAGTTGTGTGAGCAGTTAGTAGTATATATGTATGTGTGAGTGTTTCATAGATGTGTATGCAAGTGTTTCATATGTGTGTGCATGAGTGAAGTTTGATTTAAGCCCTATACGGCGCCTCATAGGTAACTCAGATAAACATAAATTATCTTGAATGGCAAAAGTGATTTTCAGCGCACAAAAACGAGTCTAACAGCGCGAGCGCGCGCACGAGAGAGTAGTGCACTAAATATAAGTACATATGAATAAGTACATCTAAATTTAACTGATAATATACTGAGACTACCGTATATTAAAAATTTTATTCTAATGTATACTTTCTGTATATTTTTACAATGATTATTTCGAGCATATTTTTAAAAAATATACCAAAAATATATTGGAAAACAAGTTTAAATAAGTATACTTTGGAAATTAGACCAACCTTTCACTTAAAGTATATTTTCCAATAATATATTTTTAGAAAGTGTACTATAATACAATTATTTTAAAGTATATTTAAAGTTTAATTCCAAAATTTGGTAAAAGCATGATGTTAGTATACTTTTTTATATATTAACTGATTTCAATATATTTGTAATACACTAAAGTGTATTTTTTTTTCACTGGGGCTGGCTGTTGGTTGGAACTATGGCTGGCAATTCCGCTTAAAATCCGCGACCTGACAAGCGACCCTTTAAAATTTAGGCTTTCCTTCCCCCAAAATTAATTGACTGACACTGACTACACAGCTTTGCACTAATCAGCATTGTAAAATCCTCCACCAAAATTCAAACAATTGAGCTTCAGCTAGCTCACCCCTCACATTTCACCACCCACTTTATTATACAGTATGTTCTCAAGGGACAATACTATAGAAATTAAAATTGGATATACTTTATATTAGTCAATGTGCAGCTTGCATAGCAGTACAGATTTACTGTCCTCTAACTCAACATGCTGACATTATTGTCCAAATAACTGGAAACGAAAAATGAGTACACCCTAAGTGAACTTGTCAAAATCGAAAGTGTCAATATTTCGTTTGAGCACCATTACTATCTAGCACGGCCTTAATTCTCCTGGGCATGGAATTCACCAGAGCTGCACATGTCGTTGCTGGGATCCTCATTCATCCCTCCATAATGATATCACGGAGCTGCTGGATGTTAGACACATGGCGCTTCGCCACTTTCCACTTGAAGATGCCCCACAGGTGCTCAATAGGGTTCCGGTCTGGAGACATACTTGACCACTGACAAACACATGAACATAATAAATAGGACATGTGACTTGACCAGTGAAAGATGTAAAGCTGTTATCACTTAGGGGGTACTTACTTTTGTTGCCAGCTATTTTGACAATAAAGGCTGTATGTTATTTTCAGAGGACAGTAAATCTATACTGTTATACAATCTGCACATTGATTACTCTAAAATACATCAAAGTTTTATTTCTATAGTGTATTGTCCTTTGAGAAGATATACTAAAATGTTTGCTGACATTAGAGGGGTGTACTTATATTTGTGAGTGGTTGTATATTGCTTGCCACACAGCTAAGATTAATAGACCACCTGGGGAAACTGGTAGCTTCAGCCTTTACCTCATAATGTAAAGAAGCTGTGTGTGGTTGTATGTTTCTTCAGAACCTTACTGAACAAAATTGTTTCAACATTTTTGGGGTTGGTAGATTTGCAGGGAGAAACGAAAGAAGCAATACCAACACGACTGACTCGATTTCTTGATAGTATCGGTCTTGATTTGATGAAATGTGGAGCTGGTGGATGGTGCAGGGGAGGAAAGGAATGACTTTTATAAGGTGAACATTGGTTAGTGTATGTTTTTATAATGTAGAATTGTATTTTTTTTTTTTTTACAGGTGACAAAAAACAAGCATAACATACTCATATACAAATATTAGTCTACATGCTTCTGAGGTATTTTATTATTCCCACTCCAATTTGTCCTGCACAGTCCTTTTCATCTCCCATTCAGCTCACTTGTGATAGATGGTTGGTATTTAATTTTTCATATAACTAAATACATAAATCTGTTTTGGTTTCGAAATGCTTTGTAGTTATAATTTCAATTATATTTTAAATATTAAATTTAGCTATAGTTTAGCTTAGCTCACCTTTTTTTTTTTTTAGCGAAAATTCTACGCTGGCTAACTTTAATTTACAGTATATGCCAATGCATTAGGTTGAACTCCATTATTCATACCCTACATGTCATCCAATGTCAACCTTTACATTTCTTTACAAGTTCAACTACAATGATTCCAGTTAGCTGGTTAGCTAAAGTGATGCATAGCAGACAGCTAGCGGATTGACACTTGCAATGTGGTGGTCATGATTGGCCACAACCCTAGGTTGTGCATAACTTTATGACTTAATATAATTTTAACTGAGGTAGATAAAATTCACCCCCTACAGTTGTCATGAATGGGAATTCTAGTCATTTTTTTTTTTTGGTACCAAGCTGTAAACATGTTTATTTCTGTTGTAAAATTGGACATTCACTTTAATGCAACGTGGATAGTTCATTTCTTAGTTTTTTTATTTTTTTCAAACATAGTTTGTTTAAGTATCATTAAGAATAGATAGTTATGGCTAATATTTAGATTTTTTTACAGTTACTTCTTTTCTAATTAAAGTAATTGATTCATCCAATGCTGCATAGCAATTTATTTATTTATTGTTTTCATTCTTCATAAAGGTGTGTGATCTAGATGGAATTGTTCTGGTACTTTGGGGAAAATGTAGATGTCAAGACAAGATACTTAATGTTACCAGAGCAACGAGCAATTGTTGATTGTTGAGTTGATTAGTCTCAGTGTTTTTCTGAGTGATGTACATGGATCTTTTATGTAGAATAGCATTTAATCTACATAAAGACTTATTTTGTGCATTGTATTGTTTATTTTAATACCTGTAATATTATGATCATATTAGTTCAGAAGTTCTAGCTGTTGACCGTGACACCAAGACTCTCTCCTGAAAGAACACTCATGCTGCCTGGTGATTTGTAGTCTGTTAACGTATTTTGGGTTTAGAGTGTGTGATCTAAGGTAACAGCATTTGAGTAAATCTATACTCCACAATCAGTAAAACAAGAAACCTGAAATGATGACATGATATAAACATTTTTAGGTAAACACTTTATTGTTTGTAGCAAAACAGCACCTTCAGGTGGTCTCTATGGACTTTCTTTTGCATCTGACAGAATACACAGGGGAAGACATTTTCTAACGAGCAGGCACAAGTCATGGATCTGCCACAAACATAATTGCCTTCATCACAAATATGAACCCTTCATAATCAAACCTGATTACTTTGCAATGAGTACAGTAACAGGAATGGCTCATGTTAGTGGCAGATCTCAAATTCTCCATCTCAGACTGGAGAACATGCTGTGCAAGACAGTATATATTGAGTGAGCATACTTAGAGTATTTTTTAGTGCACTATGCAGAAAGAAGCCTAAGGCACAATGTGAGTTGATGTTGTTTGGTCTTTTCAACCCTTTTGTCAGAGTTAGGGATTTATTGATTTACAGCCTGTTTTTTTGTTTATTGCATCCTTCTGCAGCTAGTTACTTCAAATAGCTATGTTAAGCTTTTAGAGGAATGATAAGGAATGGGTAGAAGGAGATAAGGTTAGAGGGAAAAAGTAGAATGTGCACTCTCCACTCAATCCTGGACAATCTCAGAAGATTCAGACACAACTCTGCCATCCTTGGTTTCAATCATCTTGATCACGATGTTTTTCTTGCTCTGGGTTGAGCTGCTGTCGCCAAAGCCACCACCGTAACCAGTGGAGTAACCGCTAGAGTAACCACTGGAGTAGTTGCTGTAGCCACTGCTAGCACTCTCCATAGGGAAGGAGCTGTAGCTTGCTACAGGGATGCAAACAAATAAACAAATAAATATGGGAATGAACAGAACACTGCATATCAGGCTTTATTCTAATAAAATGAGAAAGCTGAAAACCTACTGCTTTGTTTTGAGATGTTAATGGACTTGATTCCACTGGCAAGTCTGTTGGAAAAGCAAGAAAAATAGTTAGAATCCTGTAACTAGTACCAGGTAAAACCAGGTAAAACTTGCTGAAAAAAGTAGCTTGCAATAGAATGAACTCACCTGTCCTCCTCTCCTTCCAGGAGTTTCCTGTATGTGGCAATCTCAATGTCCAGGGCCAGTTTGACATTCATCAGGTCTTGATATTCTCTGATCTGGCGTGCCATGTCTTGCTTGGCTCTCTGCAGTGCATCTTCCAGATCCTTGATACGACCCTTTGCATCCCTCACTGCCATCTCTCCACGCTCCTCAGCCTCAGCTATCTGATTCTCCAGGTTAGCTCGCTATAGAACAAATGTCAATAATAAACCTTAAGTGAACTTTTTTTTCCCTGATAGCATTCCTTTCCTTAGCATGTCAGTGGAGATCTGGAACTTGTACCAGTTTTGTTGTTAAAATCTTACCTGTCCCTTCACAGCATCGATCTCAGACTGCAGTCTTTGGATCATGCGGTTAAGGTCAGAAATCTCTGTCTTGGTTGAGCGGAGGTCATCTCCATACCTGCTGGCAGATGTCTGCATTTCCTCATACTAAGACAAAAAAGAAAGGTAAAATTGTTAAAATATTTTCCATGAATGCTTAGTAGGATATGCAAACGTACAGTATGTAGTGAAACTCATTTAAGTCAATCTGTATACAGAGCTATATCATACCTTAGTCTTGTACCATGTTTCGGCCTCAGCACGGCTGCGGTTGGCGATGTCCTCATACTGAGCACGAACCTCACCCACGATGGCATCCATGTCCAGTTTCCTGCTGTTGTCCATCTCCACCACCACTGAGGTGTCCTTGATCTGAGACTGAAGCTCACGGATCTCCTACAAAGCAAAAAAATGAGGTAATAATGAATGATTATTTCATAAAACAGCTAATTTTTTATTTTAAAAAACTGAAAAACATGTCATTTGCAGGTTTACCTCATCATAGATCTGCCTGAGGAAGTTGATTTCATCTGAAAGGCTCTCCAGCTTAGCTTCAAGCTCGACCTTATTCATATAGGCCTCGTCCACATCCTAGAAAACATAATCATTTAATTTTAGATACAATATTAGTATTAAGTTCTATCACAGAACTTAATTATATAAAATTATATATAAATTTTTTTTTAATTGTATAAATTTAAATATATATAATTATATAAAAATAAAATTATATACATTTAAAAATATATAATTATATAAAAATAAAAGATCTATCAGTTTTTATGTAAAGGTCATCTGCACTGACCTTTTTGATGAGGACAAAGTCATTCTCAGCCTCTGTACGCTTGTTGATCTCATCTTCATACCTAAAAATATGTACATCATAAGCATGTCAGAAAACACTCCAATGTCCAACTTTTTCTGATTGTATTGAGATACACATATTAAATAGAACTTGATGACTATTATTTCCTAAGAACAATAATTTGTGTGTACACTAGGGGGAACCAGTGTTTCATTGAAAGTCCCATGTCTTAAGTCAACATCTGTGTCAAAACTCTTCATGTAGCAACTTCTGGAACCCATCAGTTTTGTCTGGAGTTGCAAGAGTGGTGGGAGGCAACTTTTCTTCAGTTATCTTTGGCGTAGCTGTTGACTTCAGTGTTATTTGGGACTTGGTGATGTTAAAAAAAAAAATACTCAACTAAAAATAACCAGTATGTCTACATATCTTGAGCAGTAGAGACTGAATTTCTTTTCTTTTTTGCAAGGTTTATGAGGGACACATGGTTTTGTAATCTATTGAGACCTAGTCATCCTGAAACACTTAAGTGTTCAACAAAAGCCTGCTTTTACTAAACTTGGGTTCCATCCATTCACCAAAATCCAACAGTGGAAAGAGTCCAGCAAAAGTGACATGGAAGTAAACCAAATACTAACTTGTTCTTGAAGTCCTCAACCAGGCCTTGCATGTTGTGCAGGTCAGCTTCCAGCTTTATCTTGTCGTTGCCCAGACTTTCAAGCTGTCTGCGCAGGTTGGCAATGTAGGCCTCGAACATGGCGTCAATGTTGGAACGGGTGGTGGTCTGCTCCTGGAGGAGGCTCCATTTGGTCTCTAGCATCTTGTTCTGCTGCTCCAAGAAGCGTACCTAAATGAAGAAAAAGAGAAAGAAGTTATTGTTTCAGCTCTGTGCACAAATCAATACCATATTCAACACTTCAAAGGGCGCTGTGCCCAGACCGCAGTTACAGTCAGTAAATGAATGGCGCTATAGTTTCTCAGCCAAACCGACATTTAATGCACCAAGAAACAACCAAATGCCAAAAGGCACCATGTGAGAATCACGGGAACCCTGTTGGCCCAGTGTTGTATGGAATGAGTTACTGTGTGCAGGATAGAAGTGTTTTTTTCCAGGGAAACGGTGACACACATCCTAATTGAAAACCAAAAGGAGGGAGTGGGTGAGTTCACAAAAGCTATGCCCACCTCCCCATTTTTCCTGTCTGTGTTTTTTTTTGGGGGGAGGAGGTATTGTTAAAGGTGCATGGAAAAGATTATGAGGTAGGTGCTATTTGTTGGAAACTTTTGAGACTTTGGACACAGCACAAGAAAGACTATGAGATCAAGTCTCAGACAAGTCTTTAACAAGAGTGTGTGAATGTTTATGCAACTAAGAATTCATGTTAAAATTATGTTTTTACTTATGTGACGTTTTTTTTTGTCAGCACTGACACTCCCAAAAATGTTGGTCCAATACTAAACAGATTGTCATTTATAAGATAAAGAAAGAAAAAAAACATTTCTAGATAAAAAATATTCTGTATAATCAAAAACAGATTATTTCTTTTCATCAGTGCCCCTAGAGGGCTAGCTATGTAATGTGTTGGGTGTTTGCAAGAACATGACACCACCTCTCTGATTAAATATTAACACTGTAGAGCAGGTCCTGTTGGTTCATGTGACAATAGCCTTTTTGTCAAATGGCACAAAAGTTCTCAGATGAAGATGTAAATTAAGTTACAATGACATTATTATGAACAAATATTGCAAACTACCAAGACTATATAAAAAATACGGATGTAACAAAGTGTATTGTAAATACAAAGTTTCAAAGTTTCTTTGTCTTTTGGTGGGAACGTTGAGCTACACCCCAGAGGCAAGTCTGCTGCAAAGGTAAAGCCATTTCATTCTGACCAGTGACACACCCAGTTCCCCTCCCAACACCGCTGTCTCCTCTGAGGCAAGGACGTTATTACAAACATCAAAGTAGGAAGCAGTTACTTCTAAAAATAAATATATATTACACTTTGTGCAATTAAACACTTTATACAATGTTTTTGTCAGAATTGTGGTTATATATTATACTTAGTATGACTCAGGAACTTATTGAAAAGTTTTTTCAGTTTTTCCCCAGAGCAAACTTCTCTTAGTGAGAAGCACCAAGAGTCTCTTTTTTTTTTTTTACTACTGTTTAAGCTTTATCAGTTTCTTCAGGCATTTCATTCTTACTCTGAATGCTCATTCATGCCTGTATGATACTTACAAGAAGGTTAGAATGGCATATGCTTTATTTCACAACATTTTCCTGACCATGACTCATTCAGTCAATAAAGACAGACATTGAAATGCTGCAGTCACTCACCTTATCTATGAAGGAAGCAAAGCGGTTGTTGAGGGACTTGATCTGCTCTTTCTCCTGTGTGCGGACATGCTGGATGTTAGGGTCGATCTCTAGGTTCAGAGGGGCCAGGAGACTCTTGTTCACTGTCACTGCTGTGATGGGGGTCACAGCTCCATCGCTGAAACCCCCCATACCCATACCCATACCCATACCGAGACCCATGCCACCGCCATAGGCTGAGGAGCTGCTGATGTAGTTCCCACCTCCCAAGCCGCTCCTGACTCCTCCATAGGAGCTGCGTGCTGTGTAACTCTGACGGCCCAAGCTGGGGCCTGAGTAGGAGAGACTGCTGAAGCTGCGTGGTGCAGCAACAGAGGACGAAGACTTCAAAGAGTAAGTTGTTTTCTTCTGGTATGCCATTGTGCCTAAAAAACTTCTGCCCTGAAGTGCAGGATAATAAAAGCGAGAGTAAGAGAACCAAAGAGGAAGCTTGTCTGCTGTGCTAGAGAAACTCAAGCAGATGAGGCAGAATAGCAGACTCTGGCCCTCTTAGTACTGTAGCACAGGGCTGGGAGGAGCCAGTGGATAGCTCTGATTGGCTAGTGGTCTTAGGTGTCAAGTATAGAGGAGGTGTGGCTGAAACTCAACACCCCTCTCCTTGCATTCTTCTTCTAATCATTACCTGGGTATTGAGCTGCATATTGCTTAATGTCCCCACCCTCTTTACTATTCTTCTGGCCTTTTTTTTGTTGTTGTTGTTGACCAATATCTTAGATTAGTTTCTGTGACAAAAACTTGCCATAAGCAACAGGATGCAACTCACATCAAATTACTTATGCTCTTATTATATGCTCTTCAAATATAAAATTATCGTGAAGAATAAACTACACATGTATAATGAAAGACAACTATTTTACACTTACTTTTGATCAAATACATAAAAGTTCAAAGGAATATACTGGACCAGACGTCCCATATCTTCTCGCTGCTCTGCAATGCTGTATATGCTACGGCCCTAGGATATTCAAATGATCACCTCACCTCAAAATGGCTTTAAAACCTTTTGCCTATTCAAATATGGTATGAGAAGTCTTTGAAAGCTTGTTCATCAGACAGACTGCTTTGTAGCTCTTGGCACTGTAAACCATACAGCAACATATTTGTTCAACATGACATATGAATCTGTTTAGAAAGGTGCCTTTGTTTTGGCATTACCTGCAGCACATATTTTACATGTTTATTTGGAACTGTGTTAATAGAAAGCCTAAGGACTAAAAATGTGCCTTTTGGATTTATAATGAATGTATGGGTTTATGCTCAGCTTTCAAGGGTTAAACATATAATAATTTTTGTATGTTTTACTTGTTTGGTTTTGCAAATAAGCAGGCACAGGTTGGAAAAATACTATTTGGAAATAATCACTAAAAGATACATTTAACGTTGCAATGCATTAATATTATAGCTGAAGCATTACATCATTGCTTGGATTTGGTATACCCCTCCGTCAAATGTTAGTGGCGTGGGTGATGTAGTTATGCCGAAGTCATGAGCCATTACTCATTTTGATTAAGATTCTAATGGGCAAGGGAGGAATGACAGTAAGACTGGATGTTGGGAATTATTCTTAGTTTTCTCAGTTTGGATAAGATTTTAGTGTGTTCCTCAAATTTAAATCACACTACCTCTGCACAGATACTGCAATGCCTGCGATACTTGCATTACCTGTTCCTTGATCAGCAGAATGTAAAGTGAATAGTTATGCAAATTAACCCTGCAAGTAAATACAATGTAATCACAAATAAGTACATTTTGATGTTACTCTTTATGAAACTCTTCGTTTGTTATTGGGCCTTAATAACATATTTATAGGCCTTTCCTAAACATTTCATAAAGCAATGCTAAAGGATTTATTTAAGACATATATAAAAAGCTGTGAAATTACATGAATGACATGAATACCCTTTTAAGTATTTATCTAAGAGAAAAGAAGAAAAAGAGCAAAAGGTCCAAAGTTTTACAAATAGGTCAAATGTTTGAGTTGTTATTATTGTAATAATACGGTGATGTTCAATTTGCATTTAAACATTACATTCTAAAACTTTGTTTATGAAACACATATCCTGAGCAAATGAATGATTTTTAATGTACACAAACTAGTTAGTCAAATTTGCATTTGAAATGTTACTATGAAGCAAATAGTTCCACCTTTCATAGTACCTTACTCAGTGTTATAGTGTGCTGGAAGTGCTATAAATGGGCTTGAAGTGTTATAAATGTGCATGAAAAGGACAAAAGGGCAATTCTCTTTTCATGTAAAGTCACATAAAACCTAAATGAATTTTGATTTAAACCTTTCATAAATTTTAAGGCATAACCTTAAAAGGTATTTATTTTATTTTATTTCCTGCCTTATTACACATTTTATGGTGTAATTACCTAAAGCTGTATCTCAGTTTGCAATATTATCACAATATACAGTATATTTTGCTTTAAAGGGTGTATTAGCACTGGGGCATCGCACCTCCAGGGTTGAGAGTCCAAGTCCCGCTTCGGGTGTGTGAGTGTGGAGTTCTCCCCGTACTTATGGGTTTCCTCCAGTTTCCTTCCACAGTTCACAGTGTGTGTGCATAATTGGGCCATGCGATGAACTGGCACCTCATCCAGGGCGTGTCCCGCCTTGTACACCGAGTCCCCTGGGATAGGCTCTAGGCTATGCTACAGAGTACAGGATAAGCTTTATAGAAAATGAGTGAGCTCATTTAAACATACCACATTGTTAAAAGAATTAATCAGTCAAACTGACAGTTTATATAAATGTTTGTCATACTGTAGTTTTTTAAGGCAACATTTAGCTGTTATACAGCCAAATGAAACACAAATGAAGTAATTATAATTAATTTCCTTTTCAAACCAACAATACTGTGCCTGTTAAGCAATGCAATATCACTGTCTCAACGCAATCATCATGTATTTTTCTATATTACGCCAGTTCGTGCTTCCTAATCACGCACTTTCAACATGTGATTTCTGATGCCTTTAAGACCCAGAACTCCACTTGTGTACAGCGTTCTCCTCACTGGTACTCTTTATTGGTTTTTGATAACTATGAGCTTACGATTATATCTATAGATTATAAATTAAATCATACTTTACCTGCATTTCTTCAATTTATATCCTACTGAGTAAAGCTTTTATAAGACGGTTCTTTCCTCTGTTTCATGGCAGAATCCCGGCCTTTGTGTCTCAAACAGGAACCTGCACTAATAAAAATCAGATTTTCTCATTTCTTGATCCAATTTGAACATGATCCAACTGTTCCTTAAAACGCAGACAATAGCGACTTCCACAAATTAATTCACATGAAGAAACATGAAAATTTTAAAAGGATTACTATTAGCAACCAGAATTGAAATACTGTAGGACAGAAGACATGAAAAGATTTACAGTTTCACCACTTTGTTCTTTTTTTATTTACTGCTTTATTTACTACTACTACTACTACTACTACTACTACTACTACTAATAATAATAATAATAATATTTTTTTGGTAGAAGCCTAAACCCATGATCTATCCACAGAAAATGTTGAACCCATTACTTTCACATTACTTTCCCATTGATTTGAACCATCGTTTTGTTTGTATATTACATAAGACTTTTGAAGTCGTATCAAGAGTGTTTGATTTATTATTCTTTCCATTTTAAAAGAGGTGTGTCTGCATGGGAATATTTTACATTCTTATCTTATCTTGTGGATGGGGCACAAACATATCAAGGGTTTTTTGTGTACAAATGATTTTTATATCCCTCATAACCGTGCCAATATTTTTTGTGTCATTATGTGTAGCTAACAATTCTCCATACTATAGCTTTGCAGTGGAGTGTGGATCACTCTCAGCGTGAATCACTCGCACAAAATCAAATCAGTGCTAGTCTAGCTTCTTCTTTCTGTCTGTCTTAGACTCATGAAACGTTGGTTAGTGTCATAGCCGCTAAATGTAAGTCATGTGTGAAAGTGTATTCATTGCCACTTTAAGTGTATCTCCAAGGAAGATGGTTTAACATGTCTTGATTATTTTTTCAGATTGTTGTATGTTATGGCCACATTCAAGTGAACCATGCTTCTGTTTGGATCAGTGTTGTAGACAAATACTTTGGATGTGAGTCATATCAGACTAGATCAGATCCCTAATCCCACATCCTTCCTCATTTGGAGCTGAGCAGTAAAGCCACACAACTTGTGACAGTGGCATTCTCAAAGTATGGCATGACTAATCTAGGAAGGAGGGCATTTTAGGTGAAGCATTTCTACAGATTTTAAGAACAGTTTTAGTTGCATATTATAACTTTCAATACTCTCTGTTGTTTGGTTAAACAGTTACAGATGCACACCGTGTTTTGTTAGCCCATAAATTTTTACCCTCTATATCCCAAACACACATGGTAAGACTCACGCCCACACAGTGGGTCCTACCTTTTAACTAAAGCCTCAAGACATTTGGCTAAAACTTAAAGCAAACTCTTTTAGCCTGACCATTCAGAATATACTGTGTACTTTGTTTTATGTGAACCATTTATTGATCACATTTTTTCCCTAGTTTACTCTTCGACCAGTCAGGCAGCTTTTTGTATTCTAATCTTTCTGCTTTCCCATATGAGTCACCATGCAAAACATTTTCACCGTCTTCCAAGCTGTTAAATATGTCACATCTGTAAGGTAAGAATAACTAAGTGTTGAATTTGGCACCTCATTCATCATAAATGCAAAATGGTCAATCAGCTTTACTGTGTACGTGTGTGTAAGTAAAGCATAGCCGTGGCTGTGGAATGTTTCTTGAGTTTGTAGGGCTCCTCTGCACCGCCTATCCACAGAACTTCCGTCATAGTCGCTTGGACAGCAAGCCACACCCAGCGTTGTCATAGCAACAGGGTTACCCGAGATCACACACATGCACACAGACACTGCCACATGACCACTAGTGGTGTAAAGTTTGCACTGTTGCTATGGAAATCTGGAAGTAAGGGATAAGAACACATGCACTATGTCATTATCAGGAAG
>JAQQZT010000015.1:16157044-16167264 GCA_030068275.1 Clarias platycephalus | reverse complement strand
TGTGAGAGAGAGAGAGAGAGAGAGAGAGAGAGTGGGGGGGGGGGCGGGGTGAATATGAAGATAAATTACTAGCCTTCTTTTTTTCTATCCATGCCAGTTTTATAGGTTTGTGGTGAGCAAGCACAATAAGTCAGTTGTTAAGGCAGCAAACCATGCATTCTCTTCTCCTGGACTGTGGACAGACACATATTGACTGGGTCTTTAGAACAAATGTCCAGAACAATGCGTATAATTGTGACTGAAGCTGAAGATATAGTAGTATCAGCCCTGATTGTTTTTTAGCTTGTTTGTTGCAATTATACTTGAATCTTTACAAAGGATTGTAAAACTGTACTGCTTTATAAAAGTTTATCCAAACACTAGAAAAACTAGCCTAGAAACTACACGAACAAACTTCAGGCTCTGACTGTTTTGCACAGTTGATTGATGTAGTTATCTTTAATGCAGCTTGAGAGCTTTTTTTGGCCACAGATTAAGAGCAATTGTTGGTTCTAATGTTGACATAAACCTCTAAATATGAATAGAGCATTGTATCAAGCGTTGATTTTTTTACTGTCTGAGGCCTGATTTAAGTCCTTATAGTGGATCGAAAGAAAACAAAACAGAAAAACAACACAGCGTTTCCAAGGACATTAGAAGTTAATTGCAACCTACACAATCGTCAAACATTACTGCTTTCACTACTCCTGAGATGTGGGATTTGGAAAGTTGATTTAAGTGTAGGCATGGTGTGTAAAACATTATCCCCACAGCCAACAGAGCTTTTTATTTTCACCCACATCCAACAGTGGATTTCACTTTCAGAAAAGCTTGAGTTCTGCAAAATATGCCACTGTGGAGGGAAATTGGAGCCCACCCTCAAGAGCTAATATTTTCCTCCTATGTTTTGTTGGTTGCCATCCATCTATCTACTCAACCATCCATCTCTCTCTCTCTCTCTGACTGTCACAAGCGTTTCGTTGTGTTTCATGTAATTCAGGTTTTCATGTGAGGTCATTGTGTGGGCAGTGGACTGAGTAGAAATTGAGCAGCAGCAGGTATGATAGAAAAAGATTGGAATGAAGGCTGATTTCACTTTGGGGAAGGGTGGAGGATAAGAAGAGAAAAGAGTAGAAGTGCCAAAAAGGCAAAAAAAAAAACAAAAAAAAAAGTGTTCAAGAAATATGATGAGAAAAATGACGCTTGAGAAAAAAATGTGGCGTGTTCAATTCCTCACCTTAGCTTTGTCCACATAAGCTGTTTGCTGACAGGGAGTTTCCCACAGACCTGTAGCCTGAAAACACAGAAGCCTGAAATCTTTAATGACACTGTACTCTTTACTAGTTCACAATCATTAAAGGAACTGCAGTCTTTGCAATATCACATTTTCTTTATTTAAACCTTTTCTAAACGATTCCAGTTTGCTTGTGTGGAATAAAAAAAGAGAAAGTTTTGGAGAGAGGAGGAGAGAGAGAGAGAGAGAGAGAGAGAGAGAGAGAAGGACACAGCTGCTCAACGGATGTTCGTTGTTATGCAAAGCCCTTGGTTTTGATTCCCTAAATGGTTTTGATTCTCTCTCACTCTCTCGTTCATCTATCACTCTCATGCATTCACCATTGCATTGATCCTGATTGCATAACAATACTCTAGAATCTTTTTTTGTTAAAATGCACCAAAAAGTGTGTGAATCGACATTCAGTCTGAGATCAAAGAAAAAAATTAATTAAATAAAAACATCAGCCATTTCCCAGGACATTTAAGAAATTGTGTTTAGTCTGGCAATCATGAAGAATTCTTTTCCAAAATAGGCGACAACTGAGCAAAGTGACAGGAAATGCATGTCTGATTCTTACTGAGCTGTAAGGGCTTGGACAGATCGTGTATGTACTGTATATACAGTATATTGCAGTTAGAATTCAAAAGTGCTTCGACCTTTTTTTCTTTATAAATGAGTGATGGTCAACAGCTTGTCAGTGGTTTTGGCCCATTTGCATTTGTTCCTCGTCTTGCTTCTGTTTTTCTGCAACTCACTTATTTGTCAAGCATATCAATCATTCCAACGTGAATACTATACATGCTTTTATTAGGCTGCCAAAGCTGATAGCATGATTGTTTAACTTCTAGTACATTCAACTTTAACACAGAGCTGCATCATTGATAATGCCACCCTGGTAGCACCACACCCTTTATGTAGTGTCTCTGAACTTTAGCCAGGAGTGGGAAGACATGTCTCTTTTATTCACAATGCGTTCCATATCCTGAATGCTCTTTAAAACCAAAATCAGTTTGAAGATTTTGTAAATTTTCACAAAAACCAGCTTGGGGTTGTTTGTTTGCTCTATCAAAGTCCGAAAGAGTTTGCTAAAGTGTAGACAAATGTGCGTCGAGGTCTCTGATTATGTAGCCTTGTGTGGGTTGTGCATAGAAAAAGATTTTGTGCAAAACTGCTTATTATAGTGGTTTAGAGGTATGTGTTAAAGAGGCCCTCCCCATCTTCCAGATAAGACTGCGGAGGAGAATGTCAGAGACTGATGGAGTCAGGCACAAAAAAGTGGTGCTGAACTCCCAGGGACATTTTCAAGCATGTGTTCAGGATCCTTCCGATTCGCCACAGAGATTTGCTAAGCAAGGGTGGAAGGTCATGACGTTGTGTAAGCCTGCAAAAAAAAAAAGGTCAGGGAGAAACACTTAAAGAATGCGTGAGAAAAAGCATACCAGAGTGATAAAAGACAGAGGTAAGGGCTGATAAGAGTTTGGGAATGGGGAGCAGGAGATAAGTATAAAGACAAAACCCGACAAAGCCAGAAAAATAACATATGGAAAGATGAAGTCACAGAAGCATTTCCTCTGTACTTAAAACACATTGTCAAGCTAACAGCTGGCTGGGCTTTACAGCCAATATGGCCTGGTGCCTTGCCTACTCACTCCTCCCCGACACTAGGCTGGTTATTTTGGAATCGGCTCCTAATGGTGTTTATTTGTCCAGGTCTAAGGGAAGCTGAACATAATAGCGAGTTGGTTAAAATGTCCTGACTGACCTACATCTTAAAACTGTTTCAAACCTGACAAACATCAGGGAGGGGTGCACATAAAACAGAAAACCATGTTTCATGTTACAAAAGGGCAGTGCCAGACTGGATGAAAAGAGATCAAAGGTGATGGATAGCAAAAGGGATGTATGAAGGACAAGCACTGGAAAGATTAGTACCTGAAGGATTTCATCTGTGAACACCTGCAAATAGGTGCCTGCCCCCTGCTGCTTTACCAAGGAACTATTACTTGCATTTAATTAAAAAGCAACCGGCTACTGTATGATGGACAAAAATGCAGACATTATCAAAGGATCAAACAAAAACAATACACTATAGACAATACACCACTTCTGAATAAAAGTATTATATTTGGTTTTGCATAACAAAACTATCGTATGCAGTATTTGTATATGTGTGTCTATTTAATATTATGCAGTTGTATGCAGGTAACTGTCTGCTCTTTGGCTCATAGCAACAATAGTGCTGGTGATGTTGGGCTGCTAAAAGACTGCTGACCTTCACTCCGTGTTTAATATAGTAATCATCTAGTCATCACTTGCTCATTACTGGGAAAACAGCAAATAAACAGACAGAACTGAACTTGAGTAAACCAATCCTCTCATTGTGCCCATGGTAGGGGTAATATGCGCCTGTTGTCTCACTGGATGGATCTTTTGTGATGTATTGGATGAACACAGCATGGGTTTCAAACAAATGATGTACAGTACACCAAGCTAAATAAGCAAATATTGGTTCGTGTGTGGAGAAAGAAAGACAAAAGTGAATAGACAGTGATAATAATGCCAATGGTAATACACTGACATACTGAAAAAAAACATTATTCTAGCTTTAATATTTATCAGCTATATCTAATCCAAATGATTATTCTTACCATAGGTGCTTGTTTTTTTTAATTGACGAATTTATAATTGTTTATTACTTTTATCTTCTCTTATGTGCTACTTATATTTTACCATGTAATTAACAAAATATTTAAAATTCACTATGTGGCTCAGGTTTGTAGACACCTGTCCATCACACCCACATGTGGTTCTTCCCCGAATTGTTGCCACTAAGTTGCAAGCACACAATTGTATGGGATTCCTTTGTGTGCTGCATCATGACAATCTCCCTTTAGTCCTGTCCAGACCGGTTTTACCATGACGATGCCCTCGTACACAAAGCGAAGTCCATGAAGTCACAGTTTGTTAGGATAGGACAGGAAGAACCCGACTATCCTGAACAGACCTCAACCCCACGAACAGGTTTTGGTTTAGATAAACTGTTATGCCAAATACACCCCAGGCCTCACTAAATTTCTTGCGGAGGAATGTGCAGAAATCTCCACTGCCATGCCCAAATCTAAGGGAAAGCCTTTTCTTAAAAGGTGAGGTTATTATAGCAGCAAAGGGAGGATTAATTCTGTACCATTCAAAAAACACACATGGTACTAGTAAAAAATTATATGGTACCACACATTCACTTAGTGACACACATGAGTAAGAACAAGTTCATGTGCGTCTAAATATTGGACTGGTACTGGGTGGGTGTGATGGCTAGCAGTCCATGATTTTTTGTCCATATAGTGTAGCAATAAAAACAAAATATTTTCAATGGTCAATGGCTTTGCTAAAGAGCCTACCAGTGGTATCATGTTAGTTATGAGGCATGAACACCAATCTTTTGATCAGTAACCCAAAGCCTTAATTGTTGACCAACACTCTCTCTATGGCTCAGAACAAATTATAAGCAGACGATATAGAATGTCAAAATATTGCACCACTATTGCATTGCTGTCTGATTTTTATCATGAAACAAATAAATACTATTACCTCCTGGAAAAGATAGTTATTTCTTTTAAACAGTATGTACAGTATTGATCTTTTGCAGACATGTGACTACGTCAATCACAGCATGGGATGGAAGAAAGACAGTTAACTGATATAAGCCTCCTATGTATTTTCATTGATATTTACGTTCAAGGCATATTTCAGACCCCCAAAAAAACAGAAATATTACCTGATGTATATATCAGTACCTATCGGATTATCTTATGCTTTGTTACACAGATAAAAAAGTAACCTAGCAACTGATATCGAGATAGCAGCAGACTCCAATCTGGATTCGCTGTGTATGCGGATTTGCCGGAGGTAAAGCAGATCCAAATCATCTGCTATCTGGGTAGCTTCCATTCTGTTAATTATTTTCATATGCAGTATATTGTGGTGGACTTTGTAATTTATTCAAAAGAGAAACAAGTGTTGAAATTGAATAAAGAAGGTAATGAGGATATTAATTTACAGAAATTTGATTTACTATAATGCGATTGCCTTAGACATCATTATGTCATTCCTCTTGGATTTGGTGCCATTTGCTAGTGATAGCTTTAGCCCAATCAGTGCTTCCATTGCAAACGAGACAATGTTTTGGGATATGCTGTGCTTTATGCATCATAAAATTATATGCAGGTAATGTATGTAGGTATGCAGGTAAGGTATGTAGGTATGCAAATAAGGTATGTGGCTTGTAGACACCGGTCCATCATGCCCACATGTGGTTCTTCCCCGAATTGTTGCCACAAAGTTGCAAGCACACAATTGTATAGTATGTCTTTGTGTGCTGCATCATTACAATTTCCCTTTAGTCCTGTCCAGACCGGTTTCGGCATCACAATGCTAGGTCAATGAAGTCACAGTGTGATAAGATAGGACAAGAAGAACTCGACTGTCCTAAACAGACCCTGGCCTCAACTCCACCGAACAGGTTTTGGTTTAGATAAACTGGTATGCCAAGTAACGGTAACTAATGCTGACATCTCAAGCTTTCTAATTAATGGCTAAGTAGCTGTTCCAGGGTTGAGTCCCAAATAGCGTAAATGGAAAGCTAAAGCACTATATATGGAGTTGAATCCATTGTTACACATACCGAAGTGCCCTTGTTCAGGGGTTAGAGAGGGATTTGGGATTGAGCCTTGTGTTATAAGCTGGTTAGACATGAAAAACAACATGGATATGAGTCAATTCAGAATTAGTTGCCCCTTATGTAAAGAAAATATATTTCCCTATAAATTAACTGTCAATATATTAAATGATTTAGTGTTCTGAACTACTGGTAAATTTAAAAGATTTTATAATGTTAATATTCCTCATTGCTACACTAACTGATACTAACTAATAATTAACAGAAAAAAGGCTATTCATGTTCAAAAATACAGTAAATTCACAATATACAGGATTATATATTGTATTAATATATTACAATATATTGAAAGATAAATAAGGAATTGCCGCATTTCATACTGTATATTGAGAAATGTATAAAAATATATTAAAATGTATGTAATTTTATATTCAACCATACACATAAAAAATGTGAGTGTAATTCTTAAACATGCATAAAGTTTCAATAATGTTTCAATAAAACAATTATAAGTACAAATATAATGTTTTTTTTTTTTTTGGTCTTTATTGCAACATACAGTATATCCATACATGGTTCATTCATATATTGCAATATATTAATAAATCTAAGCACTAATATCCTATATATGGAAAAGTATTATTTAATATATTGCATTATATTTTACAATATATTGCCTTTTTTCTGTAAGGGGCTAAGGAGGCAAAGTGTTGCTTAAGGTGACACAACCTTATGTTTTCTTGCTCTGTTTTCTTGCTCAAAGCGCTACCGTGACTGGTTTTGTATGGGGGTTCTGCCAAGTAACATCCCAGAAGTGAAGAGGAAAATGGCGGACAGATGTCATGTCAGGGGCCTGTGGTCAATATGAATACCAGTCATCACCAGTGGCTCTATTGATGTTTATGATTCATGACATTAGAGACCATTTCAAACCATGCCAACGTATAAAGGGAATTAATTTTAATTGCCTTTCATGCAAGTGCTTTTATATCCAAGGGCCTTGAGTTCCTAGTTTTTGAGGTTTTCTTTGCCCCAATAATACTTAAGCGAAGACTTTAAGGTGCAAATGTTATATAATAATTATGCTGTAAGCCAAAATGTTTGAGTGATGCAACATAATCCATTTCTAGATAATAATTTAACCTGTTTAAATGGTGATCATTTACTTTACTCAGTTAGAAACGGGGTCATAAAGCAACATGAAAGCTCAGTATGGATAAACAGATGTGTCAGCAAAATGACTGCTGAGTGTTTTATTGAGTTTGGAGAGCAAGTGTGTGTAGCGTGTGCAGTAACAAGTAATGGTAGATAGGATAAATCAAAGCTGAGGAGGAAATGAGGGGAGGGGGGTGGGCTAACACTAATCTCATCAAGAAAGCAAATATAAACAGAAACTGCTTTCTGCAGATACTTTTTTGCCAATACATTCTTGAAAGGTAGCCATATTTCAGACTTGCGCAGAAATATTCTCCTGCAGTTTTAAACAGGCTATTATTGAATTGTGTTGTTTTTACCACATGTATTATTGTGCAAAAGATGCATTAAAAAAAATTTCATTAAATGTCTTTTTTTTTTTCTTTTTTCAATAAAAGTGCAGTAGTCTAATATATTGAGTCAGAATTTGGTGAGACAAGTCTGTGTTAAAAATCCGGAGACTCTCAGTAGTCATCGGTAGTTTCAACATCTTCTTTTATTGGCATGGAAAACCTAGCATTTATTTATTTATTTATTTATTTATTTATTTATGATATAGTACTTCCTTTACAAATATACTAACATTTGTCTGTAATGTTAAACCTTATGTTGAAAAAGTAATGTTAGAACACGTTTGTTGTACTGACTCACACACACACACACACACACACACACACACACACACACACACATACACACACACGTTACCTAAAAACATGTAGGGTACCACATACTTTTGCACAGTACTGTAATCCATGTCCCTTGAGAGAAGAAAAGACCGGCTTCCCATATGAGTCACCAAATAGCTGCATCAGCAGTAGGTTGCTCATATAAACACAGTGGGATAACTGGGACAAGATGTGGACAAAAAAATAAATAATCTGGTGGTGTGTACAAGCATGTGCGTGTTCGTGTGTGCATGTGTTTGTGTGTGTGTGTGTGAGAGAGAGAGAGAGAGAGAGAGAGAGAGAGAGAGACAATAAGTGTGTGAGTAAGTGAGTGAGGGAGTGTGTGAGTGTAACTTGGTTCACTGGCCTTGAAAGCCACTTCTTCATACAGAAAGTCTTCTGTCACTCCTTTCTCAGTCTATGGGCTCCATTTATTCCATGTTAAAAGAAAAGGTGGAGACAAAGAGAGGATAATACGCTGCGGGATTAGTAAGCTTGAAGCTGGAACGTAAACCAGTAGGCATAGATATGCTTATATAGGCAGTCACTTAGTGATCTTCACTGACCCACCTTCAATAAACAAACAAAAAAGAAACCACACATGAAGATAATGATGTAAATTGATCCGTCAAAAACAAAAACAAAAATAGTAAAAAAAAACAGTATTCAAAACATCTAGCGACTAATATAATTTTAAATAATGATGTAATTGTGAATATGTTAATGAATCTTTAAAGCCATTTTGAGTTCATGTTCATGTGTAATTATGAGCTGCGTTCACGTCAATGAAAACAATTGCCATGAAACATGATACAGTGATGAAACTTTGAGCCGTATTAAAACATGTAAATGGTGCAAACGTTTTAAAGAACACCATACTGTATGTTCAGGAATGTCAACTCCTGTGAACATTCAGTGAGTGGAATGTGCGATCCTTTGAATCACGGATAGTTTGTGGAAGAAATGCATCTGTCTGTGGGAACTGTAAACACCATGATTCACAAACACCACCTGCACATTACAGGAACTCGTCCCCCGTACGGCCCTGACCTCACTTCAAGACATTTCCACACATTTGGGCCATTGAAAGAGTTCCTGGGAGGCTAGTGTTTCAGATGTGATGCAGGCAGTCTGATCATTCAAATTCAAATTCAAATTTTTTTTTTCACACACACAGTCATACACAGTACGATATGCAGTGAAATGCTTAAACGACTGCCTGTGACCTTAAAATGTAAAAACAATTAACAAGAAATAAATAGTGGAATAAAATAAGAATAAGTTTAGCTATAGAAGCTGTAGGAAATAGAACAAAATACAGTATAAAAAATATTTCAAAAAGTATATAAGAAATATTTAAAAACTTTAAAAAAAAAAATGTTTTAAAAATATAAAGATGAATTTGAATGGAAATAAATGGAAATGTCCAGGAGGTGTGCAAATGTGTGTAGATATCCATGGTCCATAAATGTCCATAATCTGCAATGTGGACATCATGGGTTTGGCATACTGAGAAAACTTTCCTTGAGGCTCTCATGAAATGCTGGAATAGGTGCATTAGTGTAGCAGTGGATTATATAGACAAAAAAATTTGGTTTTACTACACGACTGACATAATAATAACTGTGATAATAAACCCTATATTACTATAATACTGTATGATATGTTCATTTGAGCAGTGTGCAACATTAGCTATTTGGTTGGTTGGTTGGTTAGTTAAAACACAGAGCAGTTTTAATCACTAAGGGAATAATTAATAAGACATTATTATAAATATACAAAATATTTTTCAGGAAAACTGAAAAATATCAGTATACGATGAATCAAAAAGAACATTAAAGAATCTAGCCCTGAACCACGCCTAGAAGCTGTGGCATGACCTGGTGCAAGTTGTTTATGCAACATGAGCCAAAAATATTGATAAGGATTCCAAACTCTAAACATCCTCTTGTCTGTACAAGACTTATTATGTGATAGGAAAAGTATCATGAAGTCTATTCATGATAAGGGAGATTATAAAAGTATTTTATTTATTTATTTATTTATTTATATTTTTTTCACCTTGACTCTAAATAACTAATCAGTGAGCTCAGCAAAGACATGTACCTCATTTAGCTGACGCTTTTATTCTAAGTACAGTGGAGACAGGATACAGCTGAGCAGTTGAGGGTTAGAAGTCGTGCCCAAGTATTTCACAGCGGTAGCATGGTGGTGTTGAGATTTGAACCTATTTGTGATAAGTAGCACAAATGCTTAATTCTTGCGTTAAACGTTTTTCCATGTCATTAGTGAAGACAGCTAACATAGGTCTAATATAATGACTTGGATGAAGACCAAGCCAGATTTTTACAGATAATTAATGTTCAAAACCTTTTTCTTTTCTCTGTCTCTGTCTCTCTCTCTCTCTCTCTCTCTCTCTCTCTCTCTA
>JAQQZT010000015.1:16126401-16138900 GCA_030068275.1 Clarias platycephalus | reverse complement strand
GGGAGTGAAGAAATTCGAAATTGTCGGAGCACCTAACTAACACGTCTACTCCATGTGGCTGCTAACCGGAAGCCCCCAAACCAACATTCTTAACTCTTTATTGTTTTTCAATCTTGGATTAAACCAATTGCTGGAAATCTCTCAATGCTGTAAATGTAATGCAAAAAAATCCATATAACTAGGCTCCAACTCCAGGGGTTTTCTAAATTACATTTGTACCTCAAAATGGATGAATGCAGTTTTATAATTACTTATTTTGGGAGGATGAGTCTACACTCACTGAACACTTTGTTACACACCTATACTCATTTCTCATTACACACTCACTCATTACTTATTTATGAATTATCTAATCAGGCAATCCTGTGGCAGCAGTGCAGCGCAGAAAATTATGCAGATACGGGACAGTAGTTTTGGGTAATATGCATCACCCAATGTGATTTTGACCACAGCATTGTTGTTAGTACCAGACGGACTGGTTTCTCTTGTATAGTTTCAAGTATGTCTATAACTGCTGATCTCCTGGAATTTTCACACAACAGTTTCAAGCAGTTCTAAAGAGAATGGTGCAAAAAACTGCAAGTAAAAAAAATATCCTGTCATACATACAGACCCAGACACATATTTGGGTGTTTAGCCTTTGCTTAGATGGCACAGTGTCTTAGTGGTTAGTACTGTCACCTTGCACCTCCGGGGACCAGGTTTGATTCCTGCCTCGGATCTGTGTGCAAGGAGTTTGCATGTTCTCCCAGTGCTTGGTTGGTTTCCTCCATGCAGATTAGGATAATTGGCATTCCCAAATTGTGAATGCGTGTGTGTGTGAGTGTGAGTGTTTGATAAGATAAAAGATAAGATAATATATACTGTAACTTTATTTGACCTACAGTGGGGAAATTTCTATGTTACAGCAGCAAAGAAAAATGTGCAAATATAATGAGGAAACACAGTACAAATATATACAGTACAGTGTATAAATACAAGAGAAAAGAAACAAACAATACAGTACTGTAGGTACTCTTTCAAACAAATTGGAACAGCTATTATTGCACAGTTTAAAATGGTGTTATTGCACAGTTAAAATAAACAGTAATAACAGTGTGCATCATAGTGACTGGTTCACTGGGAACAGATTGTACAGTCTAATAACAGCAGGGAGAAAAGAGCTTCGGTATCGCTCCATCAGACACTTAGAATGTAAGAGTCCTTGTTGTAATGCCTAAAAGTCATTATCCAGCGATGATAATAGCTTAGCTACCATCTTCCTTTCTCGCTCCTCCTGTGCAGTGTCCAGGGGAATCCCTAGCCCTCCTTATCAGCTTGTCTCTTCCTGTCTGCAGTAAAGATGCTGCTGCACCAGCAGACTACTCCATAAAAGATAGCTAAGGCCACCATATGGTCAAAAAAGGTCACCGGTAACGCTTCCTGCACTCCAAAAGACAAAAGACTTAGTCTCATCGGGAAAAAAGCGCCTGCTCTGTCCTTCCTTTTAAATTGCACCTGTATTGTCTGCCCAGTCCAGTTTGCTGTTCAGATGAACACCCAGGTATTTATATGAGTCCACTCTCTCGATGTCCTTTCCCTAAATGTTCGTTGGTTGTAGTGAAGTGTGTTCCAGTGAAGTGTTGTAAATCCAGAGTCATCAGAGAACTTCTGCAGTTGACAGGTTGCTAAAGCTGAACAAGTCTGCAGTGTAGACGGTGAAGAGGAACAGAGCCAGGACCTTTCCCTCCAGGGCTCCAGTGTTGCAGATAACCATGTCAGTCACAGGTCCTCACATACTGTGGTTGTTAGTGTACCCTATCTAAACCTCAGCAGCGCAGGTTGGAAAGTGCTAACAGCAGTAAAAAAAAAAATATAAAAAAAAGAAGTTAAAAGAAGAAGAAGTAAAAACAAAACCTTCAATAACCACTCTGCACATCTGTGGTGATGCACAACATGTCAAGCAACTTTCTTATTGGCTACTTCCAGCATGATAATGCACCAGGTTGCCTCAAAGTGGTTTCATGAACATGACAATGAGGTTAATGTTCTTCAGTGGCATTCCCCAATCACTGAATTTAAATCCAGTTGATCACAGATGTAGTAGAACAAAAGATTTGCAGAATAAAAAAGCACCAGAGGATCTTAGGAATTACAGAATGTAATCACATTAACATGGACCAGATACTCAATAGAACGTTTCAATTGAATGTATATATTTAGGTTGATTCCAGCTGACAACCATTACCATTACCTTCCAAATGTTCTTAGCCTTCCTCTGATCAAATTCCATACTCACAAAAGACCAAAAATACATGATGAGCCTCATAATGAAAGAAATGTACAGTCGAAAAGAGCAATTACTACTCTTCTGGTAACTTAATACATTCTGTACTGTATGTCTATTTTGTTTCCTCTTGGTATTTTTTGTTTTGCAGACGGCTGTCCTCACTTCTCTTGTAGTAGATTACTGATTTTGTGAGCAAATGAGTAACTTCCTTTCTTTTCTAGAAGTTTCATCGTAGTCAGTTAAGTTGAAGGCTGCTGAGGAACAAAATAGTAGTCAAGAACATAGCCGTTATTTTTTCCCCTGGCCATGTGTTAGTCATCATGGTGTGGTGTGTGGCACATGGCCCCACCATTCTGGCATCTTACACTTTTAATTTCGGGAAAGCCCAGAAGAATGCTGAGCAGGGTTACCATGGTAGCCTGTAATAAAAACCCCTAAATTTGGGCTCCTCCATGGCAACCAGACTTTTGGTTTAACCTAGGAGTATAAGCAAAACCATATGCTATGCCTGGAACAGCTTACTCATTCTTCATACCAAATATACAGACTTATAAACGTGAAGGTCTCTTAAGAAAGTGCCCTGTATCTATATTTTCTTACAGTGTATTATTCGTTGTTGCAATTAAGGAATTTTAATTCAATGATTACTAACTGACCTTATAGAGAACTACAAATTTCGGACTTATAGAGACTATTTTATAAATTTAAAAAAGTCCAATTAGGAATACCATCTCTGACCTGTTCCATGTACTGAAAAGAAGCACAAAGAAAGCACATATTTTAAGCAGTATGATAAGTTTCTTTGTGTCTTAGGGCTATAATGTGATATCCTTGATTATGCATGAACAAAGAATATGCTTGAGACAAATACAACCAAATTGAAATTAGAACCAAGTAAAAACACAGGCAGCAAATATAAGAACTGCACAAATGGGAAAAACAGTTCAACACAAATCTCTAGCTGAGTCCAATTACGAACTCTAGTGTTGTGGCCAATTCACCGCCCATGAGTGCTGCTGTTTCTTGCTCCTGGAAATTAAATTTTCTAGTGTTTATGGAATACTTCAAATGTAGTAAAAATCGAAATGATAAATATAAATAAAAAATATCCGGTTTAGGACATACCCACCTCATTGTGAATTCTGATCCAGATACTCAACTTTACTAAACAGACACAGGTATTGTGTTACATAGTGTGTGTAGTGCCAGTAATCAGCACCCACTCATAAACTTCTTTTCTTACACAAGCTATGAGAGCTCCGACCCAAGCTCTGACTAAAGCCTTGAGCGTCTCGCATCATGTTCGCATTCCATCACACTTCAAAGCATTCACAGACCACGGCAGCATGGTCTCCCACACACAGACACACACACACGTCTATGCCCTATGACTGAGCTTCTGGAGTCTTTGGAATAAGTTATTAGTAAATCTGTAAAATTTTAACAATCCTAGTTTTAACAATATCAACTTTCAATCACTATACAGTAAATATCATTCAGAGACAATTTAAATGAACAGAGTTTAATCATTCTTTTTCAGGTAAATGACTCCTTCGCAAAGTCTATTACAAGTTTCCAGGGAAACAATTTTACGGTTGAGTTCAGCCGAGGAATTTTGTAGGCACAGTGAGGTGCTGGCACATTGCGTAGAAAATCCCAGGGGGACAGAGAAACTACAATGCCTTCCCGAAAGTTTTCAGAACCTTAAAAGTTTTTGGAATTTTGTTATGTTTCTCACTTATCTTACGGATAGATTTTTTTTTTCCAAAAACATTTTTTCTTTTCCCAAACACAATACTCCACAATGACAAAGTTAAACAGGTATTTGGAATGTTTTGTTAATTTATAAAATATTTAAAAAAATGAAATATCCCATTTTAAATTTTATTCAGACGCTTTATTGCGGCAATTGCAATTGAACTCTGTTTCAACTGACCATTGTCCTTAAGCTGCTTCTACAACTTGTTCGGAGTTGACCTTTGCCTAATTCAATTAATAGGACATAATACGGAAAAGGCCTGTCTGTATAAGTTATCACTGTAAATAGTGTATGTCAGAGTAAAAACAAACCAATGAGGTCAAGAGAATTATCTGTAGACCTGCGAGACAGGATAGGGTCAAGACACAGATCTTGAGAAGGATACAAGACAATTTCTGCAGCACTGAAATGCTCAAGAGCATTAGAGCCTCTAGATTTGGAACACCCAAAAGTCTTTCCAGCCGTATCTAGCGCCCCAATCAAGGACGAAGGGACTTATTCATCTACCTTCATAAAGAAGAATCCAAGGGTCACTATAAATGAGATCTAGAGTTCCATTGTGGAGATTGTAGCACTTCACTAATCAGGCCTCTGTGGTAGAGTGACCAGACTGAAGCCATTCCTCAGTAATAGACACATAGCATCCTGATTTGTCAAAAAGCTCTTAAAGGACTCCATGAGAAGTCCATGAGAAGGAAAATCTTCTAATTATTTAGATTCAATCACCCACGCCATCTGTGGAGGAAATCTGGCACTGCACATCACTTATTAAAACCATCCCTTCAGTCAAACGCAGTCGTGGCAGGATCACTCTGTGGGGATGTTGGTCTGCACCCGGAGCTGGGAGACTAGTCACAATAATGTCATACAGAATTTCTTGTTTACTCACTGCTCATTTGCACATAAAATGAAGACGCACTTTAGGACATGGGCAATTACACTACACTACAGCTGACAAACATCTCATATCATTTCAGACTCCCAGTTTCAATCATACTGCTGCTGTCATTACCACACACCATACTTTTGTACTTCACAGTTAGCACTTCCATTTTGTAAAGTCTGTTCCTTCGTAAATTCTATTTCCATTTTATCCATCCATCCATCTTCAACCGCTTATCCAAAGTCGGGTTGTGGGGGTTCCAGCAGGAAACCCCAAACTTTCCTTTCCCCAGCCACCTCAGCTAACTCTGACTGGGGAATCCCGAAATATATTATTAGTGTGGAAATATAATCTCTCCATCTAGTCCTTGGTCTGCCCCGTGGTCTCCTTCCAGCTGGACGTGCCAAGAACACCTCCCTAGGGAGGATTCCTGGTGACATCCTTACTAGATGCCCGAACCACCTCAACTGACTCCTTTCCACACAAAGGAGTAGCGGCTCTACTCTGAGTTTCTCACGGGTGACTGAGCTTCTCATCTTATCTCTAAGCGAGAATCCCTGTGTACGGACCTGAAACTAGTAGTGTATCTTTTTAAAGACCTGAAAATGGCTGTGCACTGCTGCCCATCCACCATGATGGTACTTGAATCATTCCACCTAAAAAGAATGAAAGAACCTTAGAAAACAAAGGTGTGCCAAACGTGTAGCATCATTCACAAGAAGACTTGAGGCTGTAATTGCTGCCAAAGCTGCTTTACCCAAGTACTATGGGAGTGGAATACTTATGTAAATTCAATTAAATTTAATTGAATAAATTGTATAGTGCTTTTAACGATTGTCATTGTCGCAAAACAGTTTTACACAATCAAAAGTGTGTGATATTAAAAAAAATTTCAAACAAATTAGCAAAAAACTCCAAACATCTGTTTTTACTTTGTCAATATGAAGTACTGAGTGTATAACAATGAGGAATAAGCAGAATTTGAATCCATTTTAAGACGCATGTGAAACATTAAAAAAAAATATATATATATATAAACTCCCATATACAAATGGAAACCTTGGCACTGTGTAATCCAAGAAGACAAGATGGCTGAGCCCAACCCTGTTTTTAACGATGCATGGGAAACATTTAAACTGTCTTGTTTCCATGTCACAAGATAGGGGCATGAAAAATGCATGGGCAAGAAATGAAAGAGCATCCATCCGAATATCTTGTCTGGCCTTGCTCTCTATTTTATAAGCAGTGATGCTTTATCAGGAAGTTCCTTACAATTCTTCACACAATCCTGATACAGTACCTTCAGAGACATTTCTAGATTTGCTGGGCTTATTAGACATAAAAACAAGGCCTTATCTATATTTATATGAATAAAGACTTATGCATTACTTTATAGGCAAACTATTAATTTCTAGCTGGCATTCTCTTCAAGATAATTCTAATATATTTCAACTTTTTTTTTTAAAGAATACAGCACCAAAGCTGCCGTTTAAATGAAAGTTATGTGTAAAGGTTTCTTGCTCTGATGCTGTTTTGTGGTATACCCTCAAAGCTACCCTGATTAAATCCAGAGGTGTCTTTTGTATGAAAGAAGCCCTTCACAATACTGATATTATCATAATACAAAGACAAAAATGCTTTTATGCAGCTTCAGAAAGCTGACAGTAAAAGAGCTGAGAAAAAAAGAAGTTACTCTTCAGAACCTTACAGACGGATATTGTCTTCTTCCCCTTTTTTCCTAAATGGCCTAATAAGAAAACTGGCGTGCTGACCAAGTCACACAGTAGGGAGTTCAGAAGTCACATTGTAATAATGACCCTGGATGACCAGCTTTTGGACTTTCTCGTTGGCTGGGCTGATCAGAAGCCCTGGTTACTTCAGATCTGACCAAAAAAGGGATTTTTAGAGCTACTGAGAATCTATCTCTCCCACCATCTGGGGAAATGACTGACATGTTGTGCAGCACAAGGAAAGAATTTTGCAAACATGGTCTGGTATTAACTCAAATCTCATAATGAGGAATGCCAAATCTCAAGGGATACAAGTAAATGTAAGCCTGGAGTAGAGGATAATATAGACTAGCAGAAGTAAGCGTTTTAGACAGAACGCTGCAATAGCATGGAAAAAAAAACAAAGGATGGCCATAGATCCCAGCCTACAAGATGGATCTTATCCTGACAATATCATCATGTATGGATAGTAAACCTCATTTTAAGCATGGGTGTGACACATTACCTCAAATGTATGCAATTCTTAATCTACCAGGGATAAAGACAACAATTTTGGTGTTTGACTTCTTGTTCAGTCACATTCCCCTCGGTTGTTTTACCATCATTAACCTCCTTGACTTCATCATCCATTATCATTGGACAGAATTATCATGTCACAATTAGTTAAATCCAAGCTGTTGTCTAAAGATGTGTCCGAGTAAAGTATGTGGATCATCATCCAAAAATGGTTTAGCTGCATGTTATCTTTATGAATGAAAGCTGTGCTTTTTTTGTGGGTGCTGAACGTGTTGGAAACAGACACTGAGAGAAGAGAGAATCTGAGACATTTGTTCAAACAAACAAACAAACAAACAAACAAACAAACAAACATACAAAACTCAGTGGGCATCTGATTCCAAATTATGTGGCGTGTATGTACAAGTGACCCAAGTTGTTGCCATGAATGATCCATGCTTCTCTGAAACAAATCAACAATTCTGATCTTATCTAAGTTACATACGGCCAATCATGTTAGAATGAAAACATGCCTGTTTATACAAGTATGTTTGTATTTATGTTGTTTGAGAGATAACGCTTCCCGACATCAGCATTTCTGATCAGTGATTCATAGTGGTCAATGAGTAAAAGAAGAGAGAGGAATTTGTTTCCAGCAGCCTAAATACCAAGGATTTTGCATCAGGAAAGAGCCAAGTGCCAGGAGGTGAGATTGGTTAGATTTTTAAAGCCTGATGCAGGAATGTTCATTTCAGCCAAACAGGAGCTACACCCAGTAGACTTTTGTAGATTATTTGATAAAGTAAGTGTAAACAGGTGATGGTCCTGGTTGCCTGGAATGAAAACGCACAGCCAAATTGGCTATGATGGAACGGCTACTATATACAAAAAAAAATTGCACATTTTGGTAAATTGCACAAACGATGCATTTGTGACCTCATTGAACCCAACTCTTGAATCCTCAAATCCTCTTTTTTAAAGTCGGGGTCAATAAGTCACAAATGCATCGCTTGTGCAATTTACCAAAATGTGCAGGTTTTTTTTGCAGTTGAGTAGTACTTTTGTACAGAGGAAGAGTTACTCTACCAACTTGTGCAGTTTGGATTTCGGATGTTAGTTATATACTGTATACTGTGTGTGTTTGTGTATGTACCCAGGTCAAGCATTACATTTGGTGAATTGAATTACATTTATTTCCAATTATACAGTATACAGTATCAGTATGGTGATAAGATCATGAGCACCCAAGGCTTATCTGTATACCTGTGTGTGGTCCAAAAGCTAGCATGTCTGTTACAATCCCACTGAACAGCCAATGAAGCACAAAATGCTGGTTATGATAGAACGGTATCAGAACACTCATTTCATCATAGCTTAGTATGTATGGGGCTTATCAGTCAAAGAGCTCAAGGTTGGCCTCCAAATTCCGCAGATTTCAATCCAATCAAGCATCCATGGAATTTGGTGGGCCATCAAGTCTGTTCCATGGAGGACCCACCTTGCAACTTACAGCGTTTAAAGGATCTGCTGCTAATGTCCTGGTGCCAAACACTACAATACATTCAATCAAAGGTCTTATGGAGTGATGCCTCAATGGTTTAGAGCTGTTTTGTACCAGTTAAAGGTCTCCCATTGCACATTGGACTACAAAATGTTTATAGAGATGGTCCCATTGACAAGAGTGACAGACAACTCTGACAAAGGGGACTTTCAAAGAGGATTTAAGAGTGGGTTCAACAATGGCACAAATGCATTGCTTGTAAAGGAGACTATATTAAGTAGTAACTTTGTATAGAGGAAGAGTTACTCTAACAAAATTTAAATACATACCACTACATACTACTACATATTACAACATGGCTGATCTATGCCAGTTAATAAAAAATAATTATTCCCACTTATCAATTACTTTTAGTATCGCCCTCCTATAATCCATGTTATTCACTATGTCTATGCACTCAATTTAAGGAGCTTCCTGCATGTTTTTGGTCAATGGGAGGAAGTCAGACAACCCTGAGGAAACTGTGCAAATGAGGGAAGAACATGAAAAAAATTGTACACACAGTAGCCTGAACTTATATGAAGTCATAAAGCTACAAAATGTGAAAACATTAAAGGGTATTTAAGTATTAAACCACTGTATGGACTGACTGCTATTAAACCCTTGATCATTGAAACTTGAGCTTGTTACCCAATAAGCAGTTGTTCTCTGGCCAACATATGGGAGTGAATTGTTTGTAAAGCAGACAATGAAGGATGCCTTCTCCACATTTCTACCCTAATTAAGATTGATATGGCCCACATTTGTGCCACATGAGTAATGTTTATTTGGCTCTTACCATATGGATGACACAACAACAACCAGTGGAACCCAGATTTAAAATATTCAATAATTTATCATACCCTGTTTCAAAAGAAAAATGGCCCACATGTCTTTATCAAATTTATCAACCTAACAGCTTTTACATTTCTAAAAGATTGCATATTTGAACTTGTGTGATTCTACCTCTGTGTTCCCCCAAAATTGTAAATAAATTATATTAAGAAATACAGCAGAATATTGTGACTAAATTACTTTATTTCATTATTAAAATAAATTATTATTATGTTAAATAATTATATGTTAAAGTAGCATTCTTCTCTGCTTAACTTAAAGGGCGCGGCGCCCCTTATTGACCAGCCGCCACTGGTGTCTTCGCTATACCTTTACATTGCGTGGTACAGTATGTGGAAAGTTACGTTACGTTAATAGCTAGCCTAGGCACAGGTTGGGGCGTGGCTAGCTTGTGATCCAGATCCTTCTCACAGATCTGGATCACAAGCTATGAAACGCTACCCCCACCCCATGCTCCAACTTGTGCCTAGGCTAGCTAAATCATTGCATTTGTGTCTAGATCTGCTGTATTCCATGTCATGCATGTTGTGTCTAGGGTGTGTATTGCTGCTTTGCTTTCCAGTATTTTTTCCTTGTTCTTCCGCTCCTAATCTGAGTCTTAATCTCTGGTGTTTTCAGATGCTGACATTATCTTGTTGATTATAGATACCACCATTGAATTTTGCATGTTAGAACTTGATTGGTTTCCATCAGGGTCCCTGGTTCAGTCCTGCGTTTGGGTTACTGTCTGTGTTAGTTTCCCTGCATGGTCTCCTGCGTATGTTTGGATTTCCTCCCATCTGCCAAAGATATGCCAGCAGGTGTATAAATGAGATAAATTGCCCTTACATGTCAATGTGTGGTGCCCGGTGATGGTCATGGCATCCCTGCTATCTAGGGTGTGTCCCAACCTCACGCCCAGTGTTCCTGACAAACACCATGACCGTGATCATAATAAATCATTTACTGAAAGTGAGTTAGTATTTTTGTGATATTTTATGATAAGCTTGACTGTTTTGTCAGACATAATAATAATAATAATAATAATAATAATAATAATAATAATAATAGTTCTTTGTCCCACAGAAAGTTATTAACCACTTTTCAGCATAAGTTTAAGGCTTCGTGACAGCTGACCCATTTGAGATATCAAAAATCCCTCTTGAATTTTGCATTCTCAATTTCTTTAAATGACATAGGTGGTATAAATCATATAAATTCCCTAGGGATTCCTTCTGGTACATTTTGGCAAATAGCACATGACATGCAATATGAATGTTGGTTAGCTTAATGAGCTCTAAATGTATACAGGGTTCCGTGTGCATTTGTGCAAGTGTGTATGAGCTACAGTATGCAGCAGTCTCGTGTGAGGGCCCGAGCCACGCCCGGGACCCAGACTCTTAGGCATCCTAATGGCAGCAGATTCCAATCTGTCTGCCAATTTTGATGAGTTTTTGAGCATGTTAAGACCCCCCAAATGTCCAAAATGGTGGAAAAGACAAATCCTTAGGAAAACAATAAGGCCCTTCACAAAATAATCGGGGAAAAAATCCTTAGGAAAACAGTAGTGCTCTTCACACACTATGACGACATGGGCTGATGTCATAGTGCTTGGGCGCTAATAATAATAGTAATAATAATAATAATAATAATAATAATAATAATAATAACTTTGACCATTTTTACACTTGTTATCGGGAATGCTTACAATCCATCAGGACTTCGACCAGGATAAAGCATTGTTATTGAGATCTGGGCCCAAATATCTGAGTTTAAATCCAATAAAACCTGAGATATTTGTTCACAGAATGATAAGACATGGAGCTTTAAATGCAATTTGCACACAAATCTTTGCAAGATGAGCTGCCTAGTAATGTTTACTGTACACTTCCTGTGTATTTAAGGACCCGAGTCAAATGCCTGAGAGAAATCATCTGTCACAGGGGAAAAAAACTTCAGCTGGAAGGCTCCTGGTACAAAATGATCATGTGATGTCTGGCCTGGCCTTCAACATACCCTTGAAAACTGTGCTGAACGAGTGGCAAACATTTCACTTATCACACAATATTTATGGCTGTCTATTTATCTGTGTCTCTGTTTGTAGATTAAAGCAGAGAGAAACATGAGATAGTTTCACTGCTGAAACTTATAAAAAGTACTACAAAGGTCACCTTCTAGCGCAAGATTAAACAATGTAACAAGTACGATATGAGAGGCAATCATAAAGCCATAACTTGTGTAGATTCTACATGCTGTTACTACAAATGAATAGTATACCGGTATTTGACATTATAATGCCACATCAAATGAAGCTATTGTTAACCATTAACCTGGGAGGAATAATTTGAGGTCGCCACATACACATGGCAAAAGGGCTTACTGAATGGTTTGATATGATTGTAATTTATGCAACTCATATGTCTTGGTTTTGGCAATCACAAAAAACACTTATGGTAGATGCTGAACCAACTCACCCACGTGAGCGCTCTTCACCCATCCATCCATCCATTGTCAACCCACCCACCCCCCTGTGTAGTGTCCTTGGAGACCTGGAGCCTATCTCAGTCAATAGCAGGAAACAAACACACACACACACACACACACACACACACACAATCAATCATTATTAACTTGGAAATGCCCATTTGCAAGTGCCGGAGTACATCGAGGAAGCCCAGGAAGCACAGGGAAAACATGTAAACTCTTCACAAACGTACCAAGATTTAAACCCCAACTTTGTAGATGTATGGTGACAGTGCTAAGAATTAGGATTTACTTAGGATAAGTAAGTCCAGTTTCCAACGCTGCTAAACTCTATACCTGTATTAATTCCACAACTCTATTATTCTGTACATTTTCTGCATACAAAAGTCAGTTTTGATTGAGCAATCAGATTGGACGAGAGACATTCCATGAGTGCTATCTATCTATCTATCTATCTATCTATCTATCTATCTATCTATCTATCTATCTATCTATCTATCTATCT
>JAQQZT010000015.1:16107095-16120104 GCA_030068275.1 Clarias platycephalus | reverse complement strand
GTGTGTCGAGGAGCAAGCAAGACTTGGGTAAGGGTGTGTCGAGGAGCAAGCAAGACTTGGGTAAGGGTGTGTCCAGGGACAAGCAAGATTTGGGTAAGGGTGTGTCCAGGGACAAGCAAGATTTGGGTACGGGTGTGTCCAGAAGCAAGCAAGAATTGGGCAAGAGTGTGTCCAGGAGCAAGCAAGGTTGTGGTTAGAGTAGCCTGAAATGGCTAAGAGTGTGAAGTGTGTAAGAGCGTGTGTGCAGGAGCCGGTGGGAGTGGCATGCACACCTCCATCTTTTGTCAGCAGCAAACACAGCCACACTTAATGTGCAATTAATTTGTTTGTCTCTGTGTATCGATAACTGAAGAATGAACATGGTATGTGTTTTCAGAAGTTGTTTTGAAGATAAAAAAAAATCTTTGTGTTTAATAGTAAATCACTTTATTTAAGGATCCCCCAAAATATGAGTGGAAAACAAGATTAAATGAATATGCAAAATTATACACACCCTTATCTTTCCCCTGACAAACCGGTGTAACAACACAAGGCAATTTGAGAGCCTTCATTTTCATATTGGTGCCTGGTAGGCTTTAATATTTAACAATGCAATGACAGTTGATGTTTCATTTTCAGTCCTGTAAAAAATCTTCATCATAATTCTATTAAAAGTTTTATTCATTAAAAAAATGTGTAATATATAGTTGTTTTGTAAACCTAGTTACCAAAAGACCAAAAGGTCAGCTTGTTCCATGAAAGACGTCAAGATTAAAATATAGCTGGCAAGCATTGTGCGTTTGCATCCATATTAATTTCACTGGCCGCTGTTCTGCCCAAGTGTGGTGCCAATATCTATATTCAGATCTACCCTGGTCCAAGTTCTGTATTAGTGCAGAAAGGATGCGAAAAAGTGATCTAGTTCACTACTACAAATCATCATAAAAAATATAATTAAGAATTATTATTTAGGAGCACTAGATGTCACCATCAGAATTAACTAGATACAAGTGGTGTGTGCTTAGTTCTCTTGCTTTTACATAATTTTTGCCCTCCAAGCTCTTTACCCCATAGTATTTTTTTTTTTTTTTCTTTAAGAGTTTGGTGAAAAGTTGTGAAATATTTTGCATGTACATTTACCTAATGACATTTTTATTGCAGCTAAGAAGAAGGGCAAGAAGGGGAAGACCCTCACCCTAACTGATTTCTTAGCCGAGGACAGTGGGGGCAACGCTGTACCAAGCTACACACCCACCAAACCTACCAGCTGGGCAGATGAGACTGATGATCTGGAGGGAGACGGTGAGACCACAAGCGGAAACAAAATACACAATCTGTTTCATACCTAAAAGTTGGTTTTAACTTTTCCTTTTTTTTTTTTATTTGTTTGTTGATCCTGTGGGTTACCAGATAGTTACAGTAGCACATAAATGTTTTTTTCCCTTATTGTGTTTTGTGTTGCTTTTAATCAATTTTTGCTTTTTTTTTGTGTATTTTTAATTATTCATGTGCAGGAGATAAATTGCTTAAAATATTTTATTAAGAAACAAAGTAAAAATATAATCTCTTCGGTCAGTACTAGTTTGAGATGCTGGACTGGCATTAGATGGGAATCCCTCCCCTAATTTGAACGCAAATGACAGATCTTTTTTTTTTTAATCACTTCATTAATTTATGTACTTCAAACTTTTTGTACAACTTTCTGGTGATTTAGCTTAGGAAAACACAGTCTATCTGTTCAGACACTGTACCTTTGACTCAGAAAGAAACAGCAACATATGGATCAATATTTCTTTATACCAACAGATAGGGTTGTAATGGTACAGTGTGTATATATAGAGACTCCTACAGTTTGTAAGCAGTGATGAAGTGATTTTCACATGCATTGCAAGTACGGCAGACCACAACAACTTGTCAAGCTCTGCAAGGGTAAGAACCATTGAATGGGGTAACAAGAGTTTAACATTTAACTTGAAATTCAATAATACAAAAAGTCTCAAATGCCTAATTAGCCCATGTGGTGTTTTAAAACTGATGTAATTGTGTGTAGTGAGTGGGTGCTGAGATTAATTTGCTCGCAGAATTTGGAGAAAAAGGCAGATCGGACACTTTTTGTGCACACAGACATTTTTGTGCTTGTAATGCTGTGTTCAGCTTGCTCGTTTAGCTGAATGACTAGGCTATACTGCTACTTCCGTTAACAAAATGCACACATCTTTTTGTTAGTGTTTAATGGTTTAGTCTGTGGGTTACTGATCAGGCGGTGGTTCCAGTCAAGCTGCTATTGGTGGGTCTTAAGCAAAGGTTAGGAAGTAACACTACTTCCTACATAGATTTAATGTTAAAATAAGTCATTTATGAGAGGAATGCAGGTGAGATTAATCATAGATTTATATTGTAAAATTCCACTGATGATTGAAGAGGCAAAGCAATATATTCTATATAAATATTGAAACCTCACATGGCTGCTGGACTAATTCTTGACACCTTTTCATTTGGAATTTTTTTTAATTTTTTTTTTTTTATTATGAATATTTGAGAAAAAGCTTGAATTAAAAGTTAAAAGATTAAGCATCTAATTAATGGTTATTATTTCCTGGCAAGTTAATTAATCTTCTAACCAAAAAATTATCACTGTAAGGATATAAAGATGAAAAATAATCTTTAGACTTTTCAAAAAATAATTGATAAATCAATTAAGTAAAAAAAAAAAGATAATGATAATTAGGTGTAGCCTTAAAGTGGAGTTAGAAGGCTGTGGTTGCAGGAAAAGGAAAAACAAAACCAGTCTGGAGGGTGAGTGGGACCACAGCGGGAGAAATGTGTCAGGATCAGAAATCACATCTGAAATGCCCGTTTCTATTGTGTTCCGTGTATGAACCGAGACTCCAGCACATCTAATTATAGCAGCATAAACAGAGAGTGTTGGGTGTGTGTAGGAAAAAGCACTGACCCTACTGTGGTCTTCATTATTTTAGGTCCTGATAAAGGACTTGCAGTGTTTGATCATAGCAGAGGTGGTGGATTATAATAGACCTAAATTTTCATAGATACTGTAGCCATTTATAGGTCATCAATAGTATTTCATATTTATACAGCAGTGAAAATCACTGAGAACAAATGTAGTGAGGATGAGAGTGATCTAATCATTTTTGCAAGATCGGGGTGTGCAGCTATAGACTTCAGTTGTTTTAGAAATGTGTAGCTTCATTTCTGGCTCTTTTGCTGACAGTTACTACGTCCTGGCACACGGAGGAAGATGTGTATCGTGCTCCACCCATTGATCGCTCCATCCTGCCTACAGCGCCCCGCGCTGCCCGCGAGCCCAATGTAGACCGCTCACGCCTGCCGCGTTGCCCCCCATACACCGCCTTCCTTGGCAACCTGCCCTATGATGTGACTGAAGACTCCATTAAGAGCTTTTTCCACGGACTCAGTGTAAGTTACTTAATTTTTCGTTTTAACCGATATTTACCCCATTGTATTATTATGTTAAGTATTTTATGATTCTAAATCCATGCTTAGTTCAATTATGTAGGAATTAGTTAAATTTGAAATACTGGCGTAAATGATAGTAGGGCTGCATGATACTCATTTTTAACTATTAAATGTACTGTGTTGTATTCAAACATACTGTATTTATCCAAACCAGCATCAAATGAGTGGACGAACGATCTCACTAAAAGGATGTTTTCCAACGTTTATTTATCACCTCAAAAGTATTTAAAAACTAAACAGATACTTAAATGATTTACAAATGGTTAACTATACATAAATGCCATATATTATCTGTAATAAATTGCAGCCTTTTGAGATGATACGTTTTCATTAGTCTGAATTTCTGTTGTGTGACTCGCTGTTTTCATTGATCTCTAACTTGAATATCCAATATATGCGCTGTCCTATAGGTATGTTTATAGTGTAGACTTTACTAGTGTTGTGTAAACATTCCCTATCCCCTATAAATCTTTATTTTTGTTCTAGAGCAGTGTTTCTCATTCTTGATGTACCTTTGCCCTGCACACTTTGGTCTGTTTGTTCCTTTAGCTCATCCAGTTTATCCTAGTCTAGCCAGTTTTAGTTAATGGCTTTGTTTGGGGGGGGGGGGGTGGATGGGGGATCAAAGTGTACAGTAAGAATACAATTTTTGTGTCTTTACTGTATATTCAGTTTGTAATGTATTCAAAATGTATTCCTGGTTGCTTACTGTAATAAAACACAATTTGACACTCGCCCCTCAAAGAAAAGAAGCTCTCTCTTTCAGTGAGGTTATAGTATTGCCACACTGCTTTATTTAATCTGATCTGTTCCTGTAGATAAGTGCAGTGCGTCTCCCACGAGAACCCAGCAACCCGGAGCGACTGAAGGGCTTTGGCTATGCGGAGTTTGACGATGTGGAGTCTCTGCTACGTGCACTCAGTCTCAATGAGGAGGTGAAACATTTTATGGTTGTCCAGCACTGTGTAATTCTTTTGAATACTACTGGCCAAAAAGAGGAAAAGTTTGTCTAACTAAATATAAGTTCATATTTAAGAATATAATTTAAGTTTTTTTTGTTGTTTGTTTTAAATTTTTTTCTTTTTTTTATGCAAAGACTAAACTTTTTCCTTATGAGAATTGAGATACATTATGACTATAATTCTTTTCTTGGTCTTTAGAACTTGGGGAATCGTCGCATTCGTGTTGATATTGCAGATCAATCCAATGAGAAAGGTATGATTAATGACTAAATGCTGCGTACATGTCTCCTCAACTGAAGACTTCCCTCGTGTAATCTTAATTCTTTTACAGATTTGTTTAATTAATAAACATAAATTAAATGGGCACTCTTTTACAGAGAGGGACGATCGTTCAATGTCGGGTCGAGACCGAAATCGTAGCATTGACATGGGACCAGACAAAACTGACTCAGACTGGCGAGCCAGGCCAAGTGCCGACGCGGATGAAGGGCCACGCAGGGACGATGGCTATGGAGAAAGTGAGCAATTTAATTTCTGTTAACAAATGAGTTATGTTTTAGTTGTTTGCATTTGTACTTAGTTCTTTAGTTGGGAACTATTTGTCATTTATCTTGTTATAACTACTGTTGGTGTTCTGAGGGGAGCTGCTTTGTCTGTGCACTTTGTAAATTAAACAGAATTCTAATTCTTCCTGTATGGTAGGATCCCGAGATCGCTACGACTCTGATAGGTTCCGCGATGGCCCGCGTCGGGACACTGAGCGCTTCGACAGTGGCAGAGACCGATACCGCGATCGGTATGATGACCGGGACCGCAGAGACTTTGATAGAGGTGAGACTTCATTACAGTGCCTGATTACCAACACTTAAATATTGACTTTGTTTAACAACATGACATCAGTTGGAGGCCCATATTTGATTTGTGTGGCGAGTGCAAGACATCCCCCAGTAAAACATCTGGTCAGAGAAAATCATCTGCTTTTCATGTTTAATGATTTTTCAGGCTACGGTTTGATTATTACCAGTGTGTATTGTAGTAACTGACATACACTACCAGTGAAAGGTTTGGGCACGCCTTCTCCAGTTTTTTTTCTTCATTATGTTCAACACTGTACATTAATACTGAAGACATCCAAACTATGAAACACATATAGACGTTACCATATTGTTGTCTACATAATTCTATATTTGTTCCGTCATAATTTCAGTGTCTTCAGTATTAATATACAATGTTTGGAAATAAGGAAAAAACTATTGAATCAGAAGGTGTATCCAAATGTTTGACTGGTACTGTACCTCACACAGATCACCCGAATCATTAACACTACCACCAGATGAATTGAGTAACGCTGATTATCATTTCTATACCTGTAAACAGGTAAGAGGGTCATGGCCACCCAAGGCTTGTTTACGCCTTCGAGAGCAAAGGTTAGCCTGTCTGGCCCGATCTGACAGAAAAGTACATGCGGCACGAATTGCTAAAAAAGTGAAAGCTGGCTATGATCGAAAGGTATCAGAACTCTCAGGGCATTACAGCGGCTTAGCAGGCAAAGGGTTCAAGGTTGTTGCTCCAGATTCCCCAGATAACAATTTGATCAAGTGTCAGTGGGACAGACAACTCTAATCCATGGAGGCCCCATCTTGCAACTTACAACACGTAAAGGATCTGCTGCTAATGTCCTGCTATCCAGATATCATAGCACACTTTCACAGGTTTTGTGGAGTCAGGTTTTTAGGGGTCAGACATGTTTTGGTGGCACAAGGGGAACCTAAAATTGCACATTACTCATTCATTCATTTATTCAGAAAAATGTGGTCATGGACAGATGGCTAATCCTCATCTTCATAATCGATTTCCGGCATCTATTTGCACACCCTCTTCCAGCTGGTGTTCAGTTCAGCACCGTGCAGCCTGTTAGCTGGTCAGATACCATCTTTACATGCTGTGTGATCAGCCAGCATCCATTTAATTATTTAATTGTATGTTGGACAGGAAAATATAAAGTATGTAGAATTTTTAAAAATCCTAAGCTTAGCATCATTATAGAGGGAAACGTATAGATGTATTGCAAATACCATTATATGACGTTGCACTAAGACAAATCAACCATATCGTTTCATATGTTATAAGTGTAGGATAAAGTGTCTTTTATGTGTTAGGTTTTGACTCTCGTGGTGGAGGGCGTCGTCCATTCGGCAGTGGCTTCCGGCGTGACTATGACGACCGGCGGGATGACTATCGTGGCAGTGGAGATCGCTATGGAGATCGCTATGGGAATCGCGATGACCGATATGAGAGAAGGGACGAAAGAGGCGAGGACCGAGGTGTGACATCTCCGTTTTTGTTAAATCAACAACTCCAACACGCCTTGCAAAATTACAGGAGCCTTATGAGAATTAATGTGTTGTCTGCATATTTTTTATTAGATGAGAAATTCTCTGCTTTATCCTCTTTTGTCTTCCTATGTTTTGTGTGCTCTACCCATGTATTGTACTGCGCTTCCTGTTCCACTACCTGCAGTTTTATTATACTGATTGCACTTTGTAAGCTCCTGTGTCCAGATCCTATGTATGCTCTCATGTTATGGTCAATATCCCTGGAAGATTTTATTTGACTGTATATGTTGGGAGAATAAAGATTTTCCCTTTATTTCACAGGCCCTACTCAGAGGCCCAAGTTAAACCTGAAGCCACGTAGTGTTCCAAAGGAGGAGGACAAGAGCAGCGGCCCTACAGCCGCCTCTGGTCGATCAGCTTCCATCTTCGGAGGGGCCAAACCAGTCGATACGGCTGCTAAGGAGCGGGAGGTGGAGGAGAGACTGAAGAAAGAGCAGGAGAGGCTGCAGAGACAGCTGGAAGAGGACAAGGGGAGAGGACCTGAGCGCAAGCCCAGAGAGAGGTACATCACACATCCAATCAGAAACTTTATCAACTGACTTTTATTTGGCAAAACTTGCATTGGATAATTCAGTAACATCAGCAGAGATAAAACATGGTTCAAATACTAAAATACTAAGAGAACATTGTGACTGGATGACAGTAAGGCCATAACTGCTCATATTGGGCACTTTATTAGAAACACTAATATTAAATTAGGGTCTAATTTTTCTTTAAAATCATGCAGCATTGTGGTATCGCTTCCACAATTCCTTTGAGATTCTAGTCCATGGTGACTTGATTGCATCATGTTCCTTAGAGATTTTGCAGATGCATTTTCGTGCTGCAAATGTCCCATTCATAACAAAGATGTTCAAGTAGATTCAGATCCAATGTCTGAGGCGGCCACCGAAGAGCACTGAACTCATTGTCATGCTCATGAAACCTGTTTAACATGACTTTTCGTTTGCGAGATGGAGAATTATCATGCTAGACGTAGCGATTGGAAGATTGTGGCCATGAAGGGTGCACAAGGTCAGGAACAATATTTAAGTCATCTGTGACACCTTTAAAAAATGACGGATTGCTATTAAAAGTGCCTTAGACCTCTTTCATCAACAAGGCATTTCCCTCTGCAGAGCCTCAGCTCCCTGGATGTTTTATTTTTAGAGATTAGACAGGATGGTGCAATAGAGACTGCTATGTGTGAAAATCCCACGAGATCAGACAGCCTGGTGCTAGGGATCATGACACAGTCAAAATCACCTTATTATGTGATGTAAACAATACCTGAATCTGCTGGTCTGTACCTGTATGCATTCTTCTACTGCCACACTATAGATGGCTAATTTAAACATTAACAAAAATATTAATGTAATTTGTGGGAATAGTGTGCTATTAATACTTATTTTACTTATTTACTATAAAATACCGTATAAAATTGCTTCACAAACATTGGTTTGAAAATTGGATTATAAACATCCTCACTCTCGTACTTTTTTTCCAGTAGATGGCATCATCACATTAGTGTCCTTGTTGAGAGCTAGCCACACCCTCATTTAAGCTCATGTGCTGCAAAATACCTTGCTATATCACCTACTATATCAGACTCTTCTTGTAAAACTTCAAGTCTAGTGATCTGCTGGCTCCTGCTTTATGGACATGAGAGGATTATATGGATCTCGGTTCACTTTTTTTTTTTTTTTTTTTTTTTTTTCTCTCTCTCACTGTTTTCTTCACTTGCGCAAGGCCCTTAACCCTATCTGCTCCAGGGGCGAGGTATCATGGCTGACCCTGCGCTCTGATCCCAGTTATGTTGGGAAGAAAGAATTTCACTGTGCAGTAATGTATATGTGACAAAGGCTTAACCTCAGTAACTGTAAGAGCAGCATGTTGATTGTTGAAGATTGTTGATTATAGAGAGGAAACACAGCACAGACAAGAGGTAATACCTTTTTCTCTGTGTCTGGCTTCACTTGGAGCTGCAGTATTGTCCCACGTGTGCTTTTACTTGGGAGACCAAAACATGGATCAACAGAAAAGGGACTCCGCTTCAGCCCTGATGTGACCTCAGTTCTCTCACTACAGTTTTGCTGGCAATTAACTGACAAACAATAATACTACTACTAATAATAATGTAATAGTAATTCATGTTTTTCCCACTTTGCAAACAGGAACTTTAAAAACAACTGGCATTGATGATTAATTTTGTTGTGTCTTTTTATTTTTATTATTTATAATTGTTTTGTTTATATTTTAAGCACCCTGGTGCAGTAGCATGTGGTCTATCCTAGGGCAAGAAGAGAGGGCCAAAATACAAGGGCGGAAATCAAATTGAGTTTAAGACACGGGTTAAGCAACGTGAACTGGATGCAAACTTAACTGAGACGAGAATAAAAATGCTAACTAATTGCTCCGAGTTTGTTTTGAGAGATAAAAGGAACCAAATTTTAAAACATCCCAAGTTTCATTGTTTTCTGTGAAATTAGCCATGACACTCAGAATCCTTAATCATCATATTTTGAAATTAAACCAGAACTGACTTTTTGAATGAAAGCGTATGAAAGTATTTAACATGGGAAAATAATATTTATTAAGTGTTTTTTTTTCTTTCCCCTACACATTCAGACATCCCAGTTGGCGAAGTGAGGACCAAGCAACAGAACGCTCACGAACAGGAAGCGAGTCATCACAACCAGGAACCACCACCAGCAGAGGTGCATCTTGGTTCATTATCATGCTTGAGCTCATCATACTGTATATTATTATTATTATTATTTGAAAAGGAAACTCACTCCTCTTGTTGCAGGCTCAAGACGCAGAGAAAGCGAGCGTTCCTTGGAGAACGAGGTTTTCAGTGGGCGTGAGGATGAGCCACCTTCTCCAGGGAGCCAATCCTCATCATCTAAGCAGGATGGGCTTCCCCTGAAAGTGGTCCCAGCTCCGCCCCCTAAAGAGAATGCCTGGGCGAAGAGAAGTGCCATGAGCAGTGGCTCTTCTGATCATGAGGTGAAACCTGGTCCTTCCAAAAGGTCAGAGTCCAAACAATCAGCACTCATGTAGGAAATACACTGCTTGGTTTTTTTTTGCTTCCAGAGAAAAGGTCTGAGAGCGTTCTGACCTGATTTGAGCAAGAACGGCAGATTTAGAGTTAATTTGAAGTGATGAGTTTATTACCATGCTGTAACCATTCAACAGCAGTTAAAATTATTATTTTTTTCATGCTAAATTACAGGTAAATATTATAAGCTCTTAGTTAATAAGCAAGTAAATGCTAACTATCCAATAAAATCAATTAACTTATTTGATTGATATAAAAAAAAATGCTACCTGTCGGAGCAACGAGTTTGAATGCAGTCATTTTGGTCTGTCTGATTTCAGCTCTACAAGCTCGGGTGATGAGAGAGTTCCCCAACAAGTCAAAGGTAATATCAAGCATTTTGAGAAATCATGAAAGATCACAATTACAGATGATGTGCATTAAATGACAGAAATGCCTGAAGATCACATCCAAACATGAACCATCCCCAATCTGTTCCGACAAAGTTTAAGGCACACGATTGATTAGACTTTTATTGCATTATAGTTTCACTTTACTTTAACTAAGGCATCAAAGTTCAAGAAGAGGAGCTCCACAAAGCCCTCAGCTTAGCCGCCACTTTTGAATGTCTTTGGGATGAACTGGAACACTGACTGCTCCCCGGACATCAGTGCCTGACCTTATTAATGTCGCACACTTTAAATGAGCTTTCACAGAAAGTGAGCACTAAATCTACATTAGGATGTGTACATGTGGGTGTGATAATCAGGTGACCATGAACTTTTTTACCTAGCATATCACATGTACCTTGTTTGTTTATACTAAACACTATACGGCACTAGTATACTATACAGCACTAGTATACTACACTATACTACACTAAAGCATTGTTGATTAAATGCTTTATCTAGCTTCTAGGTCAAATCTAGAACAATAATGGACTATCATTACTGGTACAAGACCAAACCTGAAGGATTATGGAGACAGATGAGATATAAGTAGCTTTGTGCACGGACCCAAGTTGTTCGATATTTTGGACCCTTTGCAACTTTTAAAAAAAGGAAAAGAAAAGAAGGGTCTGCACTCTCCATGTTCACATCAAAGCAAAATTCAAAGCTGCTGTAAAGTCCCAAGAAACTGTGATCATCATTGTTTGTTTCACTGACACGCTTCTTTTTCATACTACGGTGCAAATGCCTCCATCCACACATTAAGCTGCTATGCTAGGGACATTGTTGCATACTTGCTTATGTATTTAATGTACATCTGTACCAAAACTGTTCTAATTGGCGCTTTGTAAGTTTGGTTGCAGACTCGGGCCTGAATGCATACCATAAAAAAAAAAAATAATTGAAGGCAAGCATGGTACTGTATGTGCTTACGAGTATCACTTTGGTCTTTAACTGACTTTGTGCATGTTCATCTCTCCTCCTCCTAACGGGAGCATGTTTGTGTTAAAAGTGGGCACACATGTGACCCGGATATGTTGTGGCACAAAGCACAAATTTGCTGAGCCTGCATGCTCAAAATGCCAGTTCCTCCTTGTTTTTTGTGCTTGAGACAGAGTTGTTCTGCTTACATTTATGTTTGGGTTTTTTTGGAGCATTGCATAAGGCTGTAGCTATTATGTTAATACTACTTCTTGGAGATCGGCAAAAGCAGAAAATAGTGACAAGTGGTTAGCACACAGTACATTAAGACCAGGTCAGCTTTGCATGTTTCTTGTGCTTGGTGTTTGAGAGCGACTTTTAGATGCAACATATTTTAGACTGAATAGATGAATAGTTGCTCTGCCTCTGTGAAGCACGCATCATGCCTGCCAGCCAGTCTCAGCTGGGCTAATGGAATGTTCCTTCTGTGTGACAGAAAGGGGGTGGTGTGTGCAATAGTCAGATATCAAAACCACATGCCTGAAAGAGAACAAATGTTAAACACAAGATATTTAAAAAAATAAATAATTCTTGTTTTACAGTACGTATATATGTATATCATGGTAAGCTAAGATAGATTTTTATTGATTTGTTTCTGAAATGTACAGAAACCATAAGGTTTTTTTTTTTTTTTTTTGGTCAAGAGAAATTTCACTTGATTCATACTTATCTGCTACTTATTACTTGTCAATGTTGCATTCCAACAGTTGACTTATAATATTAGTGCAGCCCTCTGCTGGGTAACTCTTTCGACTCTATTATGGTCTATACTTGCAAAATCTTCTTGCAGATGAGAATAGAGGAGATGGTCCACGTCGGGGCCGTGGGGGGGCTACAGCTCTGGCAGCAGGGAGAGACCGGCGCGAAGAGACAGACAGGTTAGCCTCCAATGAGTAGAATTTTTAGCAAAACTAGAATCCATTGGCATCTCCCCATATATCGCAAATGAAAATTGTTGCCTTATGGCTTTACAGTTTCATATCTAATTTTATATCCATATTACCACCACTATCTGTTGTTCTACATCGTGTTGTATTTAAGCCCTAATTTCTTTACAATAGAAAAATAGTTCTATGAGGAACTTTGGGCTTTGTGCAAAATGGTTCATCCATGACATACATTGAACCACTCAGCTTACAGTATGTCCATAAAACCCTCAAGAAAAGAGTTAGTTTTTAGCCATCAGACTAAGTGTGGCTTTACATGCATGCCGGAGACCGCTGTTTCAGTCTGTTCTACGTTGCTTGTAGAAAGGACGTCAGAAGAGAGCGAGATCTCAGACCAGCACCAGGGCCAAAGAAATATGAGGAACCTCCCAGTCCTGTGAGTGACCGATATCTAAGGCACTTTCTCTGGGTGTGACCTCCTGTCCCATGATCTTATATATTTTAATGTCTAGGTGTGCCTGTCTTTTAGTCCAGATATTCTTAAATGAGTAGCTGCTGTGTGATTATAGTTTGTTTATCATTTTATTTAGTAAAATGAAGTGAAGACGTGGCTATAATTTAGCCTGTCCTGTCAAAATCAGTATTCTGCAGCATATTGCATTTATTGAGTCATTAAATGTAAACAGTCCAAATGAGACCTAATTAGTTTACACTTCCTTACTTGCTGCCAATTGACAATTTCTATGAAAAAAATATTGTGTGCTACACTGTAGTATAAGTATATTTATATGATAATGATTTAAAGCGTAAAAGGAGCCGATTTTAATGGCATCTTCGA
>JAQQZT010000015.1:16072001-16088834 GCA_030068275.1 Clarias platycephalus | reverse complement strand
GTGTGTGTGTGTGTGTGTGTGTGTGTGTGTGTGTGTGTGTGTGTGTGTGTGTGTGTGTGTGTGTGTGTGTGTCATTGCATGACTGTGGGTGTGGGAAAAGGGAGCTGGGATTTGGAGGGCAGGAATGCAATATAGGAAGGAAGAGGAAAACCACTGATGTAACTTCACTAGTTTCCCAGTGCCACTCCAGTCCACCCAGGTCACAAAAACAAATCACTGTGAACTGTTTTGCTTTCTTTTGCTACTCGTGAAAAAAATAAATCTTCCCTTCCTTAGTGGTGCATTTAATCCAGATGTTTTGGGAATGAGATGGTCATTAAAAAGAAAGAAAACAAGAGGAACGGGGTTCAACAACCTGAAATACAGAGTAAACATTACCATCAATCACCGGCTTCCTTAAAAGTGGGGGCACTCATATTTTCTCTTTTTTTTTGTCATCCTCTGTGCATTTCTTGTCCTCTTTTTCTCCCCCCAACTCCACAGCTGTAGTTGATCAACGCTTGGCATTTCTCTTAGCCAATCGTTTCTTCTCCCTCCTCCCGCCTTCATTTCCTCTGTCTAAATGTTCTCATCTCTTTCTTTCTCTTTCTCTCCCTCCTTTTCTGCTCATGTTTTCATTCCCCCTTTCAGACATTCCACCATTGGGCCTCCATGACCCATTAAAGCAACATTACCTCACTGAATGTGTCCGGAATGTGTCCTTTCTCTTTGGGCCATACTTTCTTCACACTTGGGGATACAATCCTTTTTATGCATTAGGGCTTTTAAAAAACTCTGAATGTCTTGTTTTCTGTCATAAACTATGTGTCACAGAAACACGTGACCACTGAAATGTGAGTTCACCTGACCCAAGCTGCATAGGCGACTCTTATTGTTGTGGCGTAGTACGTCTCTAACTGCTTGCTCTGTCCAACTCGGGATCATCAACAAGGCTAGATCTCTCTGTTCTCCCTGTTTTCTTTCACACTGAACTCATTTTCCTTCTAGAGAACAGAGGGGAAACAGGAAAGAAGGACAAGGCTAAAAGCAAAAGAGGGAGGGGAGTGAATTCTTGCTAAGCCTCGCTAATAAACAAAGGCTTTTTCTTCTCCTTGTACCCTCTTCCCCTTTCCTCCTACTCTCGGGGTTGTGTAAATACTGTAAGTTTATGTCCACGTGGCTCAGTGACTTGAGGAGTGGGAACATGCTTCATTCTTGGCACTTGCATGTTTGCGCTCACATTCTCTCTCAGCGACTTCTAGCTCATGTGCCATGTACCTTCTATCACACTACAGTATATACATACTGTATATTCTTTTGGGATCCCTACCTTTTCTCCCTTTCCTTATTTCCTTACCCCCATTTCACATTCTCTTATCCACAGATCAAATTGAAAAGCAGCCTTCGCATAATTCAACTAATAGGGATTTTTCCCAAAAAAATGGTATAATAATTTGTTTGGAATTTGCGTTCGTTGCAGGTATTCATTAGGTAATCATTAGTTAATTCGTTCATCTTCAGGAAGTATTTTATCCTGGTCAGGGTCATGGTAGGTCCTGGAAACACTGGGTGTGATGAATTTCTTTGGATTGTTATACCCAAATTGTCATTTCAGCTATCTTCAGTTTCACAGTGATACCTGGATCCAAGAGAAAACTGTTTGATCAGCGATCTAAGACACTGATCCACGTAATATGTGACTCATCTTATACCTCACGTTTTCTTTTCTTTTCTTTTTTTTCACTATTTGCTCGCAGCACATTTGGCTAGTTGATACTTTTGAGCTCGCTTCAGCAACTTTACAGCTCTCTCACTGCTATACCTGTGCAAGGTCTATTAAAGATACTTGATGCTCTATGATTTAGCCACAATGGGATTTATTACACTTCATATCTTGAGGGATTATGTACAGCATACTTGTGTACATCAACTGGAATAGGCCTGGGTTATACTTATAAATTCACATTTTAGCCAATGACAGGTCTGTGTTATACAAATAATCAATATGAATCATTCATCTTATTTTATCTGATATTCATATTGTACAGAAATCCGAGCCACCCCTCATTTAGTCATGTTTTGTTTCCAAAGTGTCAAACATTTGTTTATTTTTGATGTAGTCTAGAGGAATGAGTCTTGCAGGCTTTCCAAAGGACTTTTTGGCTCTCATTTTGGAAAGTTTTTTTCATTTTCGGTCCAGTTCCTGTACCTAACCAATTTAAAAAGGAAAGTTTTTGCTGGTTCAGCTGCACAATGACCTATGAATCATTCAAAAATTAAAAACATCTAACTTAAGGCATGTGTAAGAGAAACAGGTGCAGATGATGACAGATCATAAGGCAGGTGATTTTGTACTGGTATACTGGTGATGCTGAGTGTTGAGTGGTCGGAACAGATGAGAGGGGAAATGAGGTTGCTGCTGAAGCTGTTAAATAAACAACCTACGTTTAACTTCATTTACTTTTAAACCTAGATCTTTACCTATCAATTTACACCCTGTCACAGTAAATTCTTTCATTGAATCTTTATAATTTAATTGAATTAATAATATGTTCAAGTAATGTTAAATTGTCATTATTACTTTACATTAAATTAAGTCAAATGCTTTTCACTGAAGACATTTTAAACAGGTTCAAGTCAGTTTTCACTTGTGTGGTGACATTGTTCACCACTAGGTGTCACAATTTGATCTTTAGTTTGAGCAGAAATGAATGGCAAATGTTGATCAACTTGTAAAGTCGGTGGGCTGTTTCTTAAAATGACTTAAAATGTCTTGCACAGTAACTATAAAACAGTCATATTACCTAAATGTCAGAAACATTAGTGTGTTTGTTTTATATAGTATTACATTTTTTTATTTATTTTTTTGCTTTCTACGTGGTTTTATTTTTTATTTTTATTTTCATGAAGTTTTTCCATGCACATCCATCTCATGAACAAGGAAGCAAACTTTTCCATGTTTCCTTGTAGGAAGTTGTTATAAAGAGTAACCCCTTTTGTATAATTCGTGTGCATCCTGGAAAGCTGTAATTGGTCATGCAACCTTCAGTTTTTACAGTATAATCTTAAATATACATTAAATCAAGTGGTCCTTAAGATCCAATAATATAGGCATATGGTATAGGTGTATCCAATTATATATGGTAACCTTATTATTTGTTTGAGAGTAATGTTTTTTTTTCTTATTAATATTTTTTCCCACTTTCTTATTATTCGCTCTTGTTCATCCGCTCAGCTCTGGCGCCAGAGGATGAGAACAATCTTCCATTGATGCGCTATAAAAACTGGACCCGCCTATTTTCACATCACAGCCAATCGGTGCCGCATTCTTCTCCGCGATGTAGCCAATCAGAAAAGAGCGCTTCAAGAACTCCGTTCCACGGTTTTCCGCCGCGGCCCCGCCCCCTGAGCTGGGAGTCTGAACGAAAGTAAACATGAGCGTCAGTAGAACAGTAGCTCCTGTACACTGTTTACACTAAACGGGAATGTATTAAACGTGTTCAAACGCCACCATTTTAAACTTACTTTAGTGCTGTTTTGAAGGAGCAACATGAGCAAGGTAAGACTCTTAGAAAATACAGATTATGTGTACTTGAAATGAAATGCAGATAGATGTCAAATTTTTTTTCTTTTTGGCATGGTGAAAATAAATCGTTTTATTTATACGTCCTCTTGTGTGTATTTTCCCCCTGTTTGTGGACTTTTGCCCATGTTTGTGGACTTTTTTTTAGTGGTCATATCTGTTGCCATAACATCAGCATCTTAGTGACAGCCGAGTTTGTGCGCGCGCTCCCTCTGCTAGTATTAGACGCTGCTGCAGTTGTGTGTAAGAAGCGTTAAAATCACACGAGCGCGGCTTTAACGAGGTCTATTAAACACCACTGCTTACAGAAATCAAGCTTGTTTGGAAACGGACTTGTTACTCGTCCTGTATTTGCTTTTATATGTCGACTCTGAGCGACATGGAGAAATAACCTGAGTTGATATTTTCCAGAAGATTCTGCGCGCTGTTTGTTTAGCTCACATAACCGTAATTTAGCTTTCATAACGCCCTAAACTTTTATTAGTCTTGTAATGAAGTCAGACTGGGCTAATTTGCAACACCCCTGTGGTTATGGGAATGGTTTTGAATTTGCTGTGTGTGGTGTAGAAACATGGAAATGCCTCCAGACTGCTTTTCTTTCTGCTGGACTGTTACTGGAAAGGTCCTGGCAGAAATGAGTGTCCCAAATTACCCACTGGTTTTTCATGTGCACTACGAAGGGTAAGGGATATATAGGATTCCGACCCTCCTCTAGTGCACTTTATGCCAATTGGGAGGCATCTGGAACATGGCTGCTGGTCACTAGCACTAGGGCAGCTTGGGGGCACAAATTATTAAGCGCTTCACTGGAGACGCTTTAATTTCACGCTCTGTGCGGATATGAAGGACAAATCAGAGTACATGTGACCTCTGTCTCTCTCTCTGTCGCTCTCTCTCAAGCCTCTAGTCATTACTCGGAAAGACTGGCACTAATTTGAAACACCTCCAGTAGGCAAAGGCAGACCTTTAAAAATACAAGTTTTTAGTGACCCTCAATGCCATCTCTTGTATTACCTGACATATTATTGTGCATAGTATAGGCATACATTTCCATACCTCCCAAATATTGATGTACCCTTCAGACCTACAGTACATACTGTACATAGTACTGTACATGTGTGTGACATCTTGAATAGTGAATAGGGCATGAATATCCACTGTCTGGCCAAAGAAAAAAGCGTCCTCTTGCACTCTCTTAAACGGTGCACAATGTGGTGGCCGGTTCATGCATGAAAGTGATTCCTCATGCTCACAGGACCAATCTTTTACAATTTGTGTTTGAAATTTGTCTGTGCCATCAGGGGAAAAATTAATCGATGGTATATCCTGATCATTCATTACATTCAGGTTGTCAGCTGACTTCCTGACTTCCAGCTTGACCACATTGCTCATGTTGCTTAGAGTTTAGACCTGACCAGCTGAAGCAACCCCTGAGCATACAGTAACACTGCCTCCGGAGACTTGTACAGTGGGATATACAGTATGCATGATGGGTGTTTCTCTTCGTGCGCTTCCCTTTTTACACTGACACATCCATCACTCTGTGATATGGTAAATCTGGGTTCATCAGACCACATGACCATTTGCTTCAAAGAAAATGTAAGCCTTTTTTTCTGATCAGCTTCACTAATAAGTGGTTTTATTATGGCCACACGGTTGTTTAGGTCCATGCCTCATCACAGTGTGTGCATGTGTAAATTCTTTTCCTTTTGCTATTATACATATAGCTGTGATTTCTGCTGTCAATTTTTCATGATGCTGCTTCACCAAGCGTTAAAGTGATTTTTAGTCATGATGTTTTTTTGTTTTTTTTTCAGTTGATGCATTGGACACTTCACAATTTTAAATCCCATTAGTTGTTTTCTTTGCTTGATGCAGGCCAATAATTTGGCCAAGCAGTGTATAAGCATGTACAGTTTTTGTCTATTGTGTAATATTTATGACGTGGTTAAAAATCTGGTGCTTGTACAATGTTTTGGTTGTTGCTTTATTTTTATTATCCCAGTAAGATATTACTGGCTGTTTGCCGTACTGATATCACAGAGGAACAGTTTTAAGTAGCTGGATAGTTTGTGTGCATCTCAAACACAAGTGATAAAAGCACAAAGGTGTTAGAGCTTCTTTCTCAATGGTCATTTCCCAGTGCCATTCACTATCATAGTAGTATCACTATCAGAAGTCCAAGATAGACATAGTGAGCATAGCAACCAGACTGTGAGTTCCAAAATGCAATCAACTATATGAGAGACTTGTGTTTAGTCACCATAAAGGCTCAGGTAATCAGTGATATACAAGACTATAAGCATGATGGGCAGTGTTAGGGCAGGAGTTATCAGTTTTATCATGAGTTATCTATCTAAGCTTATCTGTTTTATCAGCGAGAAAAGGTGAGTAGTGCTGCTGCAGTGCTGAACAATGAATAGTGCCTCTGCATCAGGTAGACATGAAGGTAAGGGTGGCACTAAAGATCAATCAGCTTTTATCAGCATTATATGAATCTGTATAATAGCCATATAGTAGCTTCCACTGAAACCAATAGGAAAAAGCTTAAATATAATAGGCAATGTGGAACTGGATAGTTTTACTGAAGTGGCAAAGAAAGAAACTGTTTTAATTTTGAGGTTTTTACTTTGATATTTATACAGGTAAGATTGCCACATGTTGGCTCTGCTCTTGATTATTTCATGGCCGTTTCGTGAAAATAAAATCCGGCACTTAATAAGAAAGAGGAACCGAACGAAACTGATTCTCTTGGAATTTGTCAGTCAGCCAGCATTATGGTTCATTAAGAGTTCCTGAAATGCTTCAGCTAGTTGTGGAAAATGACTCCATCTGAGCACAGTGGCCATTTTATAAAGACTGTGGCATTTTATCATGTTGCTAAATACACAGCCTGTACACAAATAGCCATTTACAGCAAACACATTGACCAGAGTGCTGATCAGATTATTCTCTAAACCCCTTCTCGCCCTTGCTGTACAACACAGTCGTGTAATACTGCGAATTTACTAACTTTCCCACTCAAAGGATTGACTCTTCTACTATATCTGATGTTTAAAGAGAATCCTGTGCAGTGTCTGTACAAAAATTACTTCACAAAATTCTGGGAGAGAAAACAGCTGTTTAGCAAAAGGAAATTCACATGCTGATGTGAACATGCTTGCTGGCGGTGTGTTGAGAACAGCAGCAGTTACGACTGTATATCAGTAACAGTGAAAATAGCTTTCATATCATGCAATCTAGTGACTTTATTAGAATAACATCTGTAAAAGATAATGGGTGCGTTACAAATTAAAGGAAAGAAAAACAATCTAAACAGAACAACTGCAATATGGCTCGGCTGTGAGTCTACACACCCCCACAAAATTGCTTAGTTGGTGATTTGATGATATTGGAGAGCGCAGTCTTACACATCTGGCCATAAATGTTCATTCGGGTCAAGTGGCACATTGTTTTCTGTGGATGAGGGAAGGTCTTCCTGCATGTGACCACTCCTGTCAGGATAGGAGCATTTCATCATAGGTTAAAGTCGTTCAGTCAGAAAACCTTTGTGTGTTGTTTTGCAGTGACTCTGACCTCTAGGTAGACAATTGGACCTACGCTAGCCAAATTCCCACTGCAGCATAACAAACATTGTTTTCTTGGATATGTCACGTTTCTGTATTTAACAAAAAGCTCAAGTTAGAAAAAAAATTATGAGTTTTGAGTGCATACAATATTATAAATGCAGTGAAATTAGGACAGATTAAGAGCCAGGTGTCTTCAGTCATTCAGTAATAGGATGTCATGAACAATAGCTTGGCACAAATGTCCATGCGCGCAGGTATTTTTGTACATCTGGGATCTGGGTTGTGTGTTTGCTGGTTAGTCTGATCTATGTTTCCTGCTGCATTGCAGTCTCAAAGTCTCCAGTTTTCATTATGATCTCCAGGAAAGGCGAAAGCTTTATATTCGGTAAGCTGATAACATTGTGTCCTCTGAGTCCTTCCTTGATAAAAAAAGCCACTTCTAATAGTCTGTGTGTGATTAGTGTGTGCAGTCGGACATGACACAGGTCAGACAGTTTACAGTGCAGCGACAGTGCCACCTGATAAGAGAACATGATGTCTGCAAAGTAATGATCAGATCAGAGATGGTTCCTTATTTACTGTGCATTAATGTAAAGATTATAGGTTTATCCTAGAAGTTTGATTTTATTAAAACAAACACTATCATTCAGGCCTCTGATCTACGTGAGTGAAAGACGTCACCCGTTATTCAGCCTCGACTACATGTATGTACATTATGAAATATCACTACTTAACTCAAATAGGCCAGATTTAACTGCTCAGAATTAATTACAGCTTAATGTATAAGCAAGTAACAGAAATGAGGGAAGCCAAAATGAATAAATCACATCTTAGTGTGAAATTACAGTACATAATAAATTCAAAATACGTATGTTGCCCTACACAACAGGCCAAAAAAAGGTATTTTCTGAAGGATGTGCAATTGGTTGGATGTAGAGAAGGAAAAAATCTAAGTAGTAGTGATTCAAACGGAGAATAAAGAGGAACAGACTCTTATTAGAAAAGTGGATTCTTGGGTTGAGCCACTGGTATTGCTGCTACAACAGTAATCTTACTTTACAAAATCTGCACGGGCATGAGCCATGATCTGTTCCCAGGAAACCTTGTGCAATGGTCAGATGTTTAATCTGAAATGTGTAATAGATGTTTTTTTGTTTATAAAGAACCATTTGCATGAAAACTTGCGTGATGTGTTGGGAAGGTTGACAGGACGTGAAGGCAGGAAACTTGTAACAGTGCTGTGCTGACCTCATCTCTGGAACAGGCAGTCTCTGTTCCCCTACTGCCTGTCCCACCCTACACACACAGGCCATGTCCACCCAATGCTCTAACACATACACATACAAATATATAGTCAGTTCCTTCTTTTGACTGTCCCACCCTGTTGGGACACACTGATTCATTGAGGCTAGAATTGGGGGTACATCAGCACACGCTCACACACATGGGCACACGCTCACACACACAAACACACACACACACTTAGATGTCCCCTAACGAGTTGCTCTTCGGCATAATGAAAGGGGGCATCATAAAGGCGAAGCCCACAACAGAGCCAATCAAGATCAAACTGAACTAAACACTACTTATAGTCTCTTACAGGATAAACATTGGGGTTCTGGATTGTGCTCATGCTCCGTTCCATGAGAATTGCAGCAGTGTCAGGTCTCAGAGGAATTTAGCACTGTCATATATTAACAATTCTTCATGCTTAGTTTTGTTCACCAGGACCAGTGGATAGTTGAGAGTGCTTGTCATTGAACAAGGCGTCCAAAAGTCTACACAGTAAATCTTAACCAATGCTAAAGGAAAGGAAAACGTAATGACGGTACGGAAGAACATTTTCTCTTCACCCACTGCATCTGCCTATGGTGTCTATTTCTACACATGTGCCCAGATTGTCCTTTTGCGCTTTTCAATTCCTCCTCTGTTCTTTCATTTGGGCTTGAAGTGAAGCGAGGAAGGGGAGGGTCCTCGCTCTTAAAGGCCATCTTTTGACTAAGGGCCTTTGGCTCATGCCCTGTGTGGCTAAAATTATGCGAACAGACTGTCGTTTGTTTGAGCTCCAGATCCAGTGAGAAGTCCATGCCCAGTACGGTACTGTCAGCACACCACTGGCTGGGCAGTTTAGAGAGAGTCACACCTCAGCGAGTTGGCTGGATAAGATTAACAGAGAAGTGTAAATGGTAAAGGGGGTGTGGTCAGGGGGTGTGGTCAAGCTGTACAGGTAGCTAGGGATGGACTGTAGTCATGTGTTAGTCTGATAATCGATTTTCTTCAGGGGCTGGTGGGACCCTTGTGAGCTTTCTATTTAAAAGGTAAGAAGCTTTTTGTTAACGTGCTGAACCACACCTGAGTGAATTCAGTGAGACCGCGTGGGGGTGGAGTTACTACTAATAATACTGCTTGACATCTTAGCAGGGCAAAATATCTTACACAGCCAGATTGATCTAGTATTTCTTCTTATAAGTTTATTATAAACAAAATAGAACCTAGACTTTCTGGAAATAAACGCTAGCAATTATTCTACTTGAACAAAAGTATTTTAAGGTCATATTTTGTTCTGTAACCTTATGATAAAATACTAGAAAGGTGTGACTGTAAGTCCAAGCTACCCATTTCAATCACGCTCAAGGTGTTGTGTGAGATTTACTAACACGTCTACCACTTCTTTTTGGTATTTTTTGAGTTTCTGAGTTGAGTTGTTGGATTTTGATTATTTAAAAAAAAAAAAAACAGTGAGGAGAGAATGCATAGTCTGTTTTAAAACTAAATCAATATTATTCTATTTAAAATTAAAGAGAAAGTTAAAAGGGAAGGCAGGCTTTTAAGGCTGCTTTGTTGTCAGTACTGGAGGAGCTGGAGAGCTGATCAGTGCCGCCTGGCAGAGCTGATCTTATCCCTTTTCTGCCCATGAGCAGTCTCACTCTGTGCAGAGTTTTTAATATCACTTTTTCAGCTGCAGTGCTATTGTTGAGGAAGATGGGGGATTTATAGACAGCAGAGCACATGGTCTATCAATGTTTCTTCAGTAAGTGTTCAACTGTGTGGATTCGAGCTGGATTTTTTTCCCACATTCTTTTCCTGTTATATAAAGACCTGATGTCCAGCGCCTTTATCCAGGCTCTGCATTTACTTTATAGTATCCTGAGCCAACAGAAGATTATTTTATATTCATTACCTATAAATGCAACTTGTACACACCATATTATCTATCACACACAACTTAATCGGGGTTATTATTGTAATTAAAAAAAAAAAGTTAATCCTAAATGTTCTAAAATTAAGTTCCTACAATCAAAAAATGGATCACGCAGATTTTATTTTCCATAGTCATGGTTTAACATTATTATTATTATTATTATTATTATTATTGTCATTATTCACATAAAATTTCTTTTTGTATTTGTTCAGTCGTTTATTAATGTATTAATGTATATCAGGAAGGGCTAATACAATATTTTTTTATATTTAGCGAGTATACAGTATGTGTCGAGACAATTTGTATTGCGATTCTGCGATTCTGTTAATATCACAATTTTATAGATATTCAGATTGTATGTAATTTTTATTTTTTATTTTGTTACAATCCTAAACAAACTTCACAAATAATTATCACACAGGATGCCATGTTGAATAGTTTGGGATTACAAGGGAATGGAAACATTTTATCACGCAATGTATAATTCAAAAATACATACATTTTAACATACATACATTAAGTATTTTAAAAATATATATATTTGGAGGCAGTGTGGCGATACATGAATTGCCACATTAAAAAAATCATGATATGTAACTGAATCGTTTGTATTTTCCACCATCTTTATTTAAGGCATAGTTTATATAAAGTGGCACAGATATTCATGCTATATTACCCAGCCCTGATGTGGTAGATGGGTTGGTGTTGGTGTATTGTACTCTGTAGAAGACAAGAAGACATAAAAATCCACCCATACGTCCAAGGCACTACTGCGTGGGTGTGTAATTGAGTGAAAGCTGCCAGGCTTTGCAAATCCACAATACAGAACTGTGTGGCATCCAGTGGGCATGCAGTGCGTCTCCTGACAGCTGTCCAAACAGTGCCCAGCTCTGGAGGCCGAGAGTGGAAACGAGCTCCTTCTACCTCTACTGCCATACGGAAAAACACACAGCTTTACACAAAGCTGATTTTATTCTCCTCAGCTCAGACATCACAATGCAAAATGTTCGTGCAAATACAGCCTTAACACTTCAACTGTATTCATTTTATCTCAATATGAAACAAGATGTGCGTGGGAGTTGAGGGGGATTATCAGTGCTAAAATAGGTAAGGCTACAGGGATCACTGAAGAGAGAAGTTATTCTCCGTTCTCCAATAGTGTAGAGTCTCTTAAGACACGGTGTGTCACTCGAGATTAAGTATTATGCAAAGGTTTTGTCCTCATACTGGACTTGGAAAGATGAGACATTCTCCACAAAGGCAGGAAAGGGACCTGGTTAGATTAGAAGTACAGTACAAACTAAAATGTGAGAAAATGATGAATACGATCAGGAAAAAAAAACAGATACAGTACTTACTGTAGATGGATGTCTGCTATTCCTTTTTGTAGTTTCTCATTGTCTGGGGTCTGTTTTCTTTAGGGAGGGAAGGGCGAGCCCCATGAGTTTAAGGAGAAAACCTTTAAGAAGAAGCGCCAGTGTGGGGTGTGCAAGCAAAATATAGAAAGTCTGGGATCTTTCTGCCGAGGTGAGTCTCTTCTCATTGCTTTACCTTTTAGTTCATTGAAATTCATTAATTGCTTTTTAGGAAAAAAAAAGGTATGTTTCATGTTGAACAGTTTACTCATAGCATGGCTCAGAGAAGCCTCTGAAATTCGCTTCTGTGTTTTTTTATTTCTTAAATCTGTATATTTTGTTCTTTGTCATCTATAGTCTGCAAAACAGCCACTCACAAGAAATGTGAAAGTAAGGTAAGGATACGCTGCATGTACAATTTCCCATAATCCATCATATCCATAATGTTGTAAATGTAAAATCCTGGGTACCTTAATACAAAGATTTGTTAAATTTCATCTCAGTTCTTCTAGTCGTCTCTCTCTCTCGCGCTCTCTCTCGCGCTCTCTCTCTCTCTCTCTCTCTCTCTCTCTCTCTCTCTCTGTCGCTCTTTCTCTTGCTCTCTGAAGGCCTCTGTGTGTTGGGGCAGCCGCACCCCAGCCACATGCTCCACTCGTGAATGGCTTATTGACAAGGCACTGAATGCCTGCTCTACCCTTCGGCTGACCTGGCAGACGCAATGTCAGACCTATAGAAGCCAGCAGCATCCTATGAGTACAGCAAAAGTACAGCAAGAGCTAAATCATTAGTTGGAAGCCGTTAATATAGATTAATCAGATGGTTAATAACGGCCGTAGAGTTAGAAATCCCTTAATGCATTCTTTTTTTTTTTTTTGCATTTTGTTTGAGATTTTTTGCAGATGTTTCTGTATGAGCATAAAGAAGCATTTCAAGTTTTAGGAATGCTTCGCAGTAATGTCTCATAGAACAGTAGAATGTCACATAATTACAGATGTTAATCCTCTTCGACAGGACGGCATGTCAGTCTGTCTAATGCCATAAAGACACTGTCCATTCATACATCATTCTGGCATTAGATCCAAGGTTCTTTGTTTTGACCCTGAAATGTTTTAAGTGTCCACAACTCTTGATGAGATGAGCCTCATTTTGGGGGTAAAATTCACCTAAAGATAATCTTTACTTCCTCTTGATATGATCATAATATGCATCATCATTTACATACACTTTAGACTGTGTCCAGTACTGTGGAAGTCTCAACTTTCTGTAGACATACATGGCATTCCTGACCTCTGTGTCCTGCTTGTATATGTTTAACCCCAGTTTAAAGCCTTGTATAGAAGTGCAACAGGGAGTCACAGTTTTTCTGCCATTCTGTAATGATTGGGAGTGTCACAGTGCTGGACGAGAAACGCTGTCTCTGTCCCACAGGACAGCTATCAGGAACTGAGTCAATACCTTTTCAGTCCCTTATCTGCTGTATGCCACCCGCGCTCCCGCTCCAGCTTTCAACACCTTGGCATTGAGCCTGAACAAAAGGGATGCTTTTGAAAACCATTTCACTCCACCTGGCTTAGAAGCCACAAAGGAGCTTGGCATATTCTCAATGCCAGTGACGAGATCAAAGTCTCCACGGCCTTTTTCGGGGACAGCACGCATTAAAAAATAGGATACTTGAACGCTGGCTTGGCTCAACATAAACTATTAATAGCAGTGCCAGATGGCTTAAAGGCTGCTATCATTAAGTCTAGTGCTAAGTCATTATAATTTCCACATGTTTGAACTGAAGAGGTCTTTGTTTAATATCTTTAGTCATGATTGCCATTACCAATGCGCTGAAGCTGTGCAGCCCTAAGCGCGCTGTGACTGCAGTCCTCCCTCATGAAAAACCAAAGATCCATTTGGACGAGAGTCAGCTGTTCCCTGTTGCTCTGGCGAGCGTTAGGCAATCTGCCGTTCCCTGACAAGTGATTTGATCGGACTGTTCATCCGTTCTCCCTACTGGCCTACTGCAATGTAAAACAGATCTGAGGTATGCATTAGAGCAATTTACAACAAATGATTTATGATGTTCCATGAGCAGGGATGGCAGTCATTTTAATTTAGCAGAAATGTAGAGATGGAAGGAGGCAGGATGTTTCACAGAAGATGCAGAAGCCAGTTCTAATAAAAGTTTGTAGCCTTCTACCTCCACTTCTGCTGAGAATTACACTTCTGTACTGCGCCAATGACTACGCTGCAGCATTGAAGCACCAATAAAAAATTATATTAGCTCAGTGATCTCAGTTATAACTTGATTTCACGCATAAATTGACCCTGTTTTGGTTTATATTACTGTATGTTTGACATCTAGTTATATAACTCCTATAGGATTTTCTCTGTGAAAATCGGCATTGAACTTTAGCTGTAAAAACATTTTTAATCTCTTTGCTAATAGGGAAAGGTCAAATATAAGGTGCTACTGTGTCTCGAGAAATGGTGTGGTAACTGATTCAATCTGTATTATTATTATTATCTTTTTCTGGTAGAGAACGGAGAATTCTGGAAAATGGTTCACTATGCAGTCTATCATCTAGATTATAGTTATAATATCATATAATTGGGGGGGTTTTCATACCTTCCCTGCATGTTTTTTTTTTTTTATTGGCTCAAGAACACCCAAATTAATAATGTTCTTTAAAATAATTTTGTACTGGTAATATCACAAAAAGTTAGTGATTTTAGTTTAAATAATGTAGTATTGTTAGCAGGCGGCATGGTGGTTCTAGTCGTTGGCACTGTCGTCTTGCACCTTTAGGGTCTGGGTTCGATTCCTATCCAGGTTTGATTCTCGTCTCTGTTTGCATGTTCTTCCCCGTGCTTGGTCGGTTTCCACCAGGTCCTTCGGTTTCCTCCCACAGTCCGAAGACATGCAGATTAGGGTAATTGCCGTTCCCAAATTGCCTGTGTTTGTGTGAATGTATGTGTGTGTGCCCTGCGATGGATTAGCACCCTGCCTCCTAGGATGGGCTCTAGGCCCCCCGCGACCCTGTATACAGGACAAAGCGGTATAGAAGATGAATGAGTTTTGTTAGCAGTACTCTTAATTTTCTCAAGCCAAATCTGTTTGGCTATAAAGACCACCGTCTCCTGGTCCCTTGCTGGCTGCAGTTTGTCTCGAGTGACTCATGTGCTCAGTCAGGGGTAAATTCTTTTTATTTACGTAAGCGTGTGTTTCATGATGAATTCATCCAGATTTTCCCATCAGACACTTTTAAGATGCGTCTGCAAACAATTCAGTGAGCAGTAAGTATCGTCTAACCACAAGCACCGTTGCCCAATGGCTCATACATCAAGACACTGGAAATATCTTCCCTTCCTCGCTCTTGTTCTGTGTGCTGTTTTTCTCAAAAGCTGCTTCCTGAAGCCAAAGATAGAATCAGGAATTGCCTGTGTTCTTTCTTCGGGCTATATTTTTGCGTGATCGTGTGAGAGAAGTCTTGGCCATGGTACACTTGTCTCCAATTTAACAAGAAAGAAACTCATGTGTAGACCTACTGTAACTTATAGAGGAGACATCATTTTTTCTGAATGTACAGCGTATCTCAGAGTAGCAAGAATAATGAGAAGAATTTGCTGTGAATCTGTATGTTTGCATTAAACATATCTGCCTTAACCTACAGTTCATAGCTCATAGAAGTTTAAACCTCTGGAATGGAACGAAGGAAGTCAGGAAGGGGTTCTACCCTTATATCAACATGACTGTTCAAGTTGTCGGCAGTAAATAAAATACCATAGCTCGTCTGCTACAAAGATTGTGGTTTTGAGAAGATAAATGCCCCACAGATGTTATGATTATCACATATATTATCTAACGTTATCTGGCTCGCTTGTTGCTCAAGAAAGACAGGACAAGCTTTTGTGTAGGTGTCTAACATTTTCCTCACCGTGTAGATCAAACGCACAGAGCACTAAACTGATGTTACCCCAAGCTGCGACTTCCAACTTTTGAGTTAAGTTGTAACCTGACCGTGAACATCGGAGGGCCCAACATGAAGCCCACAATTTACAAGAACAAGAAAGGAAAAAAAAAAAAAGTAGCTTCAGAGCCAAACCGAGAGTCACAGTAGTAATAATAAATAAAATACATCACCGTTGTAGGCTTTTTTTTTCTTTTTTTAAGAAAGAACCTTGCATCATGAATTCTAAATCATATCAGCTTATGTTTTTGTGTTTTAAGGAATTAATGTACTCAAGGACAAAAGATTAGGGGATGTCACAGCTGTAACGAACAATGTATGGGGGAGGATGGAACATTTCCTCCACTGGCAGATAAAAAAAGATCCTCATTTCCTGTGGTGGCAGCAGTTGGATCGGCCAGGCTGGAAGTACATCATTTCCAATAACTACCATGACTACAGTGCATGTTTGTAATATAATTTACAGTGTGTCTGGGGGGTGGAGGGGTCATAGCCATGCTGATTAAACTGAAAGGGAGTTAGACATTTGTCAGATTTGTAGGCTGTTCTGTCTAATTGAGCTGATGATCCTCTGTACACTTTGATCCAGACGGTCACAAAGGTCGGAATGTATGAAACGCTGTGATAATTGTGTTAGCAAGTGAGAGATTATCAGCACATGCGCTGACATGCAAGGGAGAGACGTTACATACATCAATGTGTATGTTGAGATTAGAAATGTGGATAGCTCATGTCGTGTAGTTTTGCAAATGGGTTCACCTGTGTTATTTAGCTCAATGAATATTCTGAATGTGTTTACAATAAGTTTCAAACAGATCAGGTAAATTTGAACACAATATCCAAGAATAGTTTTTCAGAACACTAACTTAAATCATCTCATTAAGTACTTCAAAATTCAGTTAGGTCCAAATGATAAATAAATCTTGAGCTGGGATTTACTTTAAGTAAATGAAAAAAAAAAAAAATGTAATAGACTGCTGTTATTAGTTGATCTGTTCCTGGCTTCCTAAAAGGGTTGTGTGAGGAACCCTGTCTGAAATGAAATATGTTTTAGGATTATACATGACATTTTTTAAAGAGACCTATTTTTAGACTTTCATATGGGTCTCCTTTGTGTGTGTGTGTGTGTGTGTGTGTGTGTGTGTGTGTGAAGCCCCTCCCGTCCCCAGCGCGCTCGCGTTTAGAGCGT
>JAQQZT010000015.1:16043737-16069897 GCA_030068275.1 Clarias platycephalus | reverse complement strand
GTGTGTGTGTGTGTGTGTGTGTGTGTGTGTGTGTGTGTGTGTGTGTGTGTGTGTGTGTGTGTGTGTGTGTAAGTGTGTGTGATTTAAAAACTAAAAGAATTGAGGATAAAAAACATACCCTGCTTTTTTTTTAAGTTAGCAGAGTCCAATTAGATTTCCACCCTATTGTGACCTCATATAAGGTGATATTTACTTCTGGCTTGTGGCTCAGACCTACCTAGCTCATCTCAAGCTCTGCTGTTCTCTGTGGGCGCATGGCTCAGCAGTAGCTCATTTACAGGAGTGAAACAGAGAGAGTTTGAGGTGAAAATGAACATACAGTATGCACTATTCCCCGGGGTATATCAGCTGGAGCATTAACACACACACACTTTGTGGGAGCTCTGAGACCCATGTTAACTTTTTTTTTTTTTTTAAGAAAAACTGAGCGAAACAGAAGAACCGCTTAAGGGTGTGAGATATTACTGTTTCTTCATGTTCATAAAACCTTCATATAGCAATAATATATAACAAACTGAGCTCATCTACTTGACGTGAGACTTTTCCTCTGTTGATGTCTATCAGACTACACTGTCGTGTTATATTTTTGTTTTGGCTTTTGGTCTTGGTTATTAAATGATTGCTGCCTCTGGAGGATTCATAGTTCCTGTTTATGCTGGCAGAATGAGATATTAGGGGGTTGAGTAAAATAGACAAGTAAAGAACTTATGCTTAAAGAAGCAAAAATCAAGTTGATTGCTCTCTACTGGAGTTCACATCTACAGTATATAAACAATGTCAGATTGGAACAGCTGCTTAGGATGTGGTCCATCAGCATGTGTGAGAACCGGACTGCTGGGAAGATGACAGGTCTTGGGAACCTTCTGAGCAGAACTCAATAATCAGAGTCGTGCTTTTTATATTGTCAGTGCTGTTTTATCAGCACATGAGATGCAGCTGCCTTGAATTCCTTATCACCCCTCAGGGATACTTACCTCACCGTGCTACGTGTTATGCAAGACTTCACGCCTTGTTGTACGTCCACGTCTGCGATTCACATAAAAAATGGCTCTACTGTTGCTTTCATCATTGTCATGTTACAGTTCATCACAAAGGAAGGAGAAATATACTGATCAGATTTCCCCAGTGACAATAAAAATGTCCCAGAGTTGAGTGCGTGGGTTTCCAAGATGCTGTACAGTACAGTATGTGTACTGTATAGGTCCAGACTTTGAAACTAAACAAAAAATAAATAAACACAATCAATAATTAATGCTGTTAATAAAATAGAATTCATGGTACTAACATTTTCATTCATATAGCACAAGATCTGCAAGAGTTTTAAATGATTTATTTGTGCACTCATATACAGTATGATCAGCTTGATTTGCCTTGTTGTATGAAACTACTGTATAAACTTGTTCTTGCACAAGTATTTTAAATAACTGAAATGTTCAAACTCTGTCTTCTTTCTCTTCATAAACGTGGTCTATAGTCAGTAATTACAGGGTTAACTAGGACATTTGTACCATAGTTGATAAAGTTGTCACCGCATGCAGCAGGAGACTCTCTGCAGTTACTGAACATTAGGCATGCACAAAGAATTTGGGATTAATGTGCTGATCAAGACAGCTGACCACGAAAGATTAAATTTAGGGTTCAAAGGAAAGCCCCCACCCACCCCCACAGTGTTTTTGCCTTAAAACACTACATTCCAGTCTGACTAATCTCATTAATGACACTGTTTACACTGTATGCCCTCCCTCTCCTCCCACACTCCCTCCATTCCTTCCTTCCTTCTCTTCCTATCTCCATCACTCAAGCTCAATTTTCACCAAACCCACTCTTCTCTTCACTCCTATCTTTTATCCTTACGTTTTGATCTCCCTCTCTCTTGCTCTAGTCATGTATAGTCCGCCTCTCGGACAGAGAACGTAGAAATTATTTTGCCTCCTGCACTGAGCCAAACCTCATGCATTTTTTAGTTAGTTAAAAGCAAATTTAAGCTAGCTCCAATCCCAGAACCTCAAAGTATTTTTTTCCACTGGGTTACCTTCAGTAATTGCATCAAATCCCTAGCTTTACATTACATTATGCAGAATTCTAAACTTCAAGACGGGGACCTGCACACAAACACTGTCATCCCGCAATGCCCTGTATCGAACTTAACATGACATCTAGTAGTGTTAAACATCTGGAAAGTTTAATGCTGTCCGAATAGACTGGGTATTATATGCCACTCCACACACAGCTTACAGAAGTGATGGTGGTGTTGTGTTTGGAGACCTGCTTCAACATGTGAGTTTTTATAGAAAAGTATGTAATGTTTCATTTGGCCTAAAGAAATGTTTACACTCACCTTCTGCCAATCTGGTCTGAAGTTTACCTTTATGGCATACTACAGCCTAATCTCTCAGGATGATGGAAGTCCACTCGAATGTTGGGGCCATTCCTAATTGCTCTGCAAAACACAGAGAGAAAAGGAAAAGAAGGAAGGACACAGAAGTCTAAGGATTGAGAGAGACGGAGTGAAAAAGCAAGCATTTGCAGGAAATGAGTGCATAAGTGTTGGCCCAGGAGATGGAATCTGGTGTGTTTGTTCTGGCATAATGCTACCCTACTGCAGGCCCCCCAACCCAGCGAGAGTAATACGTCTGAGGAAAGGACTGTAGGAAAGCCTTAGATGGGGAAAAGGGGAGCTTGAAGGGAGGGAAAATAGATGGGATGAGGCATAATGAAGAAGGGATGATGGAGTAAGGAAAAAAAAACCTTAAGTGTTAAAGGACAGTAGAGATGGAGAACAGGAGAGGAAGGGTAAAAGAAAATATTGAGTTGAGGAGACATGTAGAGACTTTGCATTGTGGCGTTAGAATGATTTATGGTAATTGGAAGAGATGGAAGAAATGGATTTGGGAGAAAAAATGAAGAACATCTGATGAAGATGTGAATAAACTGGACACTGGAAAAGTGAGTTAAAAAGAGGGGAAAAGATGTTTAACTGACCGAAAGTAATTTAGTGTGAAGGACAGCAATCCGTGTGTTATGTGTACTAATAGGTTGTTCTGCTTTAGCAGTATTTGCCCATTTTCCGCACAGCATTTTGCATGACTAGTACTGAGCCACCAAGGATCTAGAGTTTTACTTTTCACTTGGAATAACACACAAACTACCACTGTAACACACTATTCGTTTCGATAAGATATATGGCTGAAATTTGTTTGGAACACAAATGTAAATATTAAAAAATACCCTACTTTTGTTTTGAAATGTGTTTTTAAAGCAGGCGTTAAGCTAAAGTTACATTTTGAGAAGCAGCTAATAATTGTTATGTCTCTTTCAATAAAAAAGATTTTAATCAGTCTGCCATGCTTTAACAAATATAAAGCAATCCAAAAGTAATGAAATGAAAATATGAACTAGTTTTGATTTGGTCAAGTCTTTTTTAGTGCCTCATTGCAGGTGTGTTTTTCACCACGTTAATGTCATTATTATTTTTAAATTGGTGTGAAGCGTAAGAAAAGCTGGCTATGAGCAGGTGTCCAAACCTTTGACTGATACTGGATATTTGTTCCATAAGATTGCTTTTTACATGCATTCTGAGAGCAGAGAAGAGCTTCTTGTGAAATACATGAACAAATCCTTTTACATTGTGTATTTTATTATTTTTTTTAAACATAACCCAAGACATTTGGAAAATCAATATTCTAACGGGAGCCCACCTAGCAACACAAAAACACACCAAACTGTTCATAGAGACCTAATTTGACATCAGAGCTCCTTCTGGCTCCTATTTTATATTATTATTTTATTTTTTACTTTTTAAAAATTCACTTTTACATACACAAAAAGGCTTCGATTACACATTTCTGGAAACTTAGACACAGAAATGCAACGCACCAGAACTTTTGCGTCATTGCTAGTTGCTCCAGTGTGTCATGCAACCAAAATACACCACAATCTGATAACCTCTCTCACGTATAAACCGCCTATTTACAAGTCCCTGACCAAGGCCAGTGCAGTGAGATCTTCTGGCCTCAGCCCTTTTCCTGTGGCCAAACAAACAGGGCAGTACAGGGGCGGATGTGTTCAGGGGGGTTGGAGAAACTTTAGCATTGGGCCATTACATAAGCATGACTGTCAGCTCATGTACACACACAGAACTGGTTCAGACTACCTGTTGTGAGTCAACCACTGCTTTGCGGTATTCTCCAAAAGGCATGTCCAAGGTTACCCCAATATCCAGTAACCAGGAGTCCAATCTCTCTCTCTCTCTCTTCATTTCTCTTTCAAATTTAGTCAGCATGTTTCAGTTTTTTCCCATCTAGCTTATCTGTCACTGTAAGGAAGCATTTCCTCTGCCCCTTCCCAGCACACCACTCCCTTCCCTTCATCCTCGACGCAGAGAGTAATAGAACAGGAGTGGAAGGGGATAGAGGCAGGCCTGTGTCTGAATGCGTGCGTGTTTGTGTGTGCACGTGTGTGCACGTGCACGTGTGTGTGTGTGTGTGTGTGTGTGTGTGTGTGTGCGGATGTATAGGTGATGGGGATGTTGTCATATATTTTTAATCAAATTACTGTTCTTCACTGCAGGCCAGTACACCTTGTATCCCGGCCCCATCCTCGGATTTGGTGAGTGGAACTTTTTCATATCATATTATAAACATGTTTATGCCCGGGGGTCCCGGTATTGGCTTCGGACCCACAACAACCTTGAACATGGAGAAAGTAGTTACTGAAGATGAATGAATGAATGAATGAATGAATGAATGAGTACTGCAGTGTAAGAGTTCTTGGTTGTATTAGATGGCTAGTCTCCTCAGTTCCCTCTATTTTCTTTGGCTTATTTGATCACTTAAGCACTAATTTTAATCCCTTCCTCTATCGTTCAACTTAGTGATGAAAAAGAGCTCTATGTTTCTTATGTCAAATATTTTTAAACTGGTTTAGGGCTGATGTTTTTATTATTTTATCTTTTCCACAAACCCATCAGAAATGTAATCTTTCATTCATTTATTCAGCAGAAATACAACAAAATGCGCAGTACAATGTTGCTTCATGCTCTAAATAAAAAGGGGAACCAAACTGTTCCATTTCTTGTCACAGGGGTGAGCAACTCAAGGTTACACCTTTTGTACACTTTTTACGTATGTACAGTAGGAAGCTACATACAGTATTCATTTTAAGCCTTAAGTACCATACGTATGTACCTTAAAGCATACCAGGAAATGTATGGTGTAGTTGTTTTTTCTGAGAGTACAGGATGAATATTGCTGAGAAAGTGTGAAAAACATTTTATCAGAGACTTATTTTTAAGGAGATCAGCTTTGCTCTTTTTGGAAGTAATGATAGACAGAGAGAATCCAAGCTACTAGACAATTTAAATTATTTATCTATGTGATTTTTCTCCCAGATTTTCCTCTAAAATCTTTTAGTATTCAGTACATTTGAGGCCAAAATCAAGAGACATTTTTGTCTGTTGGCTGTGTTTATCATGCCTTATCCTGTTTCTCATCTACAGCAGCGCAGAGGAACGTCCTCCTCTCGACATATTCAGCATCTGGTAAGAATGCTCTTTTCTGTCCACTGTCTTTCTTTCTCAATTAAGTTTTTTTGCAGCGATACAGTACATTACTACATGAATACATATGTGGAGAAAAGCTGATAGTCACGCAAACAAATAAGTATCTAATCTTGTTTTTCTTCAGGGATCAACCAAATCTTTAACATACGCCAAACCGAGAAGTACTCTACCCAGGTAAATATACCTCGCCAAGTTCTAGAGTCTTTACCTACTGTAAGACACCGAGTATTCGTCAGCAGCAGACCTGCACGAGCCTTGAGCCAATTACACTTAGCAAACATCCTGGACCATAAATTTGTGAGTTTATCTGTGGAATGAAACTGCTAAAGCTCATTGAGTTAATCTCTTTTGGCTTTGATTGCGGAGTAATATGCAGAGAGTCATCGCTCAAGCATGTGACTAAGCACTTGGCTATTTCTACTGGAACAAAATGACAGCTTGGATGTTTCATATCAAAACCCCATGCACATGACTTGTGCACCAGTTCAACACATTGCTAAACACTCCAGAAGGCTGTTTGTAATTTTGTGGCCTAGATGCTTTATATTTTCCTATCTCCATCTCATCAATAGATGTAGTAAGTTCCTCCACTTTAACAGTGCCCTATTCATTGCTAAAGCTTTGTGTTTTTTTCTTTAAAAAATATGGGCATTTCACATGAAATGTGCAAAATTCCCCATTTCAGGAGTCTAAGTGTGGATCGGGTGATGGACAGGGTGATGGAGCGCCACTACGACTTCGACCTCACCTACATTACTGAGCGCATCATCTCCGTCTTCTTTCCCCCTCTGCTGGAAGAGCAGCGTTATCGCCTCAATCTCAAAGAAGTGGCATCTATGCTCAAGTCCAAACACCAGGACAAGTTTTTGGTCAGTAACACTGACCAAAACACACAGTTTTCAAACTGAATCAAAGAATGTTTCATTGCAATACGTATTTTAATACCTTGTCTGTCCTGTGCAGTTACTAAACCTGTCTGAGAAAAGGCTTGACATCACACGGCTTAATCCCAAGGTACACATTACCATTGACGTTTCATTACCCATGTACAGGGATATGTAGTGTAAATAGTTTTTGTCATAGTTGAGCTAATGTTTCCTGTTCTCTATCGTTATCTTTTGATTCCCATCTTCTTTCTCTCTCTCACGCACTTTTAGGTTCATGATTTCGGTTGGCCAGACCTACACGCACCCCCACTGGACAAAATCTGTTCCATGTGCAAAGCCATTGAGACATGGTTGAACACTGACCCCCAGCATGTGGTGGTCCTGCATTGCAAGGTAAGGGATTACAAATGTCTTGCAAAAGTTCACTTATGGTGACAAGAGGCAGTTATCTGACCATCTCCTATAAATGCAAAAATATTGAGATGACTGTGATTTCAGATACAAGGAAATGGCAAGTATAATTCAAGTATAATTCATTTTATTCTTTAGCAAGAGATGGCTAAAGTTAGGACCACAATAAAATGTATTTAAGTTCTGGCTTTTATCTGAGATGAATGTCAGAATTCTGAGGAAAAATGTCAGAACTCAAATAAACTGTTTATGGTAGCCCTAATCCCATTCTGTGCTTACTATCATTTCACATTTTTTTCTATCTTTGTAGGGGAACAAAGGAAAGACAGGAGTTATCATCGCTGCATACATGCACTATAGCAAGATATCAGCAGGGTGAGTGTTCTTCATACAAAACCGTTGTGTGAAGCATACAAAAGAGATTATACTTCAGGAAAAGAAAGTAATCCCATGCCCTTATATTGTGTCTCACAGTAGTCTGGAAGAAACGATAATATCAAGTTAATATAAATAACAGGAAACAATTTGGGGCTACTGAGTGGCACAGCATTAAAGGCGCTCATCAGGACTTTCCCATAATTATCCATAGCTATAAGTAGTGAGTGTAAATTGGTCGTCCAGTACAGAACCAAAACCAACCAACAAAATGGAGCTTTTTTTTAGGAATAATGCAAAAGTATGAAACTTGGGTATAAACAAAAACATCCTCATGTGGCATGTTTTATGTGTGTCTTTATACAGGGCGGATCAGGCTCTCAGTACACTGGCTATGAGGAAATTTTGTGAGGACAAAGTGTCATCTTCTCTCCAGCCTTCACAAAATAGGTATCATTTTTCATACATATTATACATTTTTGTCTAATACAGTATTCTTTTGTACATTATATGCATTTTGTTGCACTTCCCCCTCTTTCTCTCAATTCAGTTACACTATAATGTGAAGTTTATGGACACCAGACCATCACACCAACATTGCATTCCAGGTTTAGATTTTTGTAACATCTCTGGGGGGATTTTGTGCTCAACCAGCCGCAAAAGCATCAGTAAGGTCAGGCACTGGGGCTGCATGAGGAGGCCAGGGGTGCAGTCAGTGTTCCAGTTCATCTCAGAGGGGTTCAGGGCCGAGCTCTGTATGCAATATATTCAAGTTCTTTCACTTAACCCTGGTAAACCATGTCTTCATAGAGCTCGCAGGGTTGTGCTCTGTAAGTCCAGTGAATGAAAACTGTAGTTCTATAATATACAAAGATATTCTACACAATTGTGAGCCTTCGACTTTGTGGGTAATGATTAAAAATGGATGTGATCTACTGAGAGCAGTTTATAGTATAGTAAGTTCATATTTATTGACATGAAAGTTCTAACACTTACAGTATTGGGAAAGCATCTCTCTCTCTCTCTCTCTCTCTCTCTCTCTAGGTATATATTTTATTTTGGTGGACTTCTATCAGGGGCCATAAAGATGAACAGCAGTCCTCTTTTCCTCCATCAGGTCCTCATTCCCACCATCCCCACATTTCATGCTGATGGAGGTGAGTGGGTGGATGACCTCATGCTTAGCTTGATATGAGTATCATGTTGAAAGGAATGTTTTCGCATTGGTGTGCGTGATTGTGTGTTCACAATGAGAGTTAACACTAGTTTGTCAGTAACCACTCCTCGTAAAAACGCACACATACAAACAAAGCATGTTTGTTTTTAATCTGTTGCAGTGAAGGAGAGGGTCTTGGAAGCATTTAACACATTCCTCCATCTGTCTACCTTGTTCTCAATGTTTATCTCTTGCTATCTTGTGGGTCTTTTTTGTTCCTCTGTCCAAAGGCTACTTGCCCTTCCTGAAGATATATCAGTCCATGCAGCTGGTCTACACATCAGGCATATAGTGAGTCATGTTCAAATGAAACTAAAGCATTTTAGTCTCAATTGGATCATCAGCCTGTGTAGCTTTTGATCGTATGCCTGTGTGTTCTGCAGTGATTTGCAGGGTTCAACAGGCAGAAAGCTGTGTGTGACCATTGAGCCTGCGCTATTGCTGAAAGGTGACATTATGGTGAGTAGAGCAGTCCATCAAACTCAGCATGACAGAAGCCTCTCCTGAGTTTAAACACTAACCATCCCCTTGGCAAAGTAAAACAAGTGGCCGTATCTCCCCCACATTCTCCATAGGTTAAATGCTACCACAGACTACTTCAGGGCACTGAGAGGGACACGGTCTTCCGACTCCAGTTTCACACATGCACCATCCATGGAGCACAGCTCTGGTTTGGGAAAACAGAACTCGATGAAGCTTGCTCAGGTACACCACCCTTAAACAATGAAGTCAACCATCGTGATTGTTTGAATTCCCTTTACATTAATATTTCTTGCCTATTATGCTATTGTGTGGGACTGTAACGTTTCCCGTTTCATCTTGGCTGAGACAATGCCAAACCCTGTCAAAAACATTCTGTAAGAGTGTTCTGGATGATCCCCAGGGGAACTATTTTATCTGCAATATAATTTTTTAGCTACAATCCATTGTATCCCCAGTAGAGAGAATTTATAAGATCTACTCTCCAGATCTCCTCTCAGTGGATAACACCTGCCTACCACAGCTGGTTAATTGAGAATGACATGTTCCCTATACATTTTATTCTGGCCTTGCAGCAGGGCTTCAGCTGCTTTACTGATCATGTAATGTGATTTATAGTATTTGTCTGGTAATTTATAGTGTAAAGCACTGACGACAAAGTGTTATAGAACATATCATTTAAGATCCTCTCCTCTCTTTAAAGTGACATTTTTATTTCTGGTCTCTAGATGACAGATTTCCCTCAGATGCCACTGTGGAATTCGTCTTTTCCTCTGGACCAGAGAAACTTAAAGGTATTTTTGGTAACATACGACTCTGCAAAACTGTAATATTTTCCCAAACTGCAAAGTTATTTTCTAAATGTTTTATACAAGTAATTTATAAAATATTTTAAACAACATACATTTTTTGCTTTTGCTATTTTTTAATGTCACATAACTCACAAAATCATTAATCATATTGTTAAAAAAAAAAAATCTACATCATGCATATTGGCCACTGTCCAAGCATCTGGAGGCAGTGTTATGATCTGTGGTTGCTTCAATTGCTGAGATCTAGTCTCAATAACGTTATGTGGCAATAACATGATGTCAGCTGACAACCTGAATGTACTGAATGACCAGGTTATCACATCTTTTCTTCTGGCATATTCCAGGACTGAAATTAAGAATGAGTGATTCTGGGAGCATGAGGAATCATTTTCACACATGAATTGGCCTCCAAATTGCACGCTGTAATCAAAACTTGAGGTGGTCTAAAAAAATTCCCAGTGTAAAAAAAAAAAGAAAAAGAAAATACTTTTAGTATTGAGAGAGTTTGAGTGTGGAAATACAGGTATGCTTTTTTAAATGTTCTTTGTTTTAAAGTGATTTTTATCTTGTTTAGGACGAGAATACCAGCGAAATGACCCAGCAGTCACAGTTGACTATAATACAGCTGATCAAGTAGTACGCTGGGATTCTTATGACAACTTGAACCAGAGATATGAAGACAGTCAAGATAGTAAAAAAATATACTCTGACTTATTTAAATATGATTTAAATGTTACATTCTTACTAATCCTTAACATCAAATCTATTGTCATGCTTTAGATATTGCACACACTCGAGGGCCTCTGGATGGTAGTCTGTATGCTCAGGTGAAGAAGCGCCGTGCTGCCTGCTCTCCCTCCTTTCCATCCACCAATGGTAGTCCCGGGCAAATCTCTGATGAGAGGCAAGGTCATCTCATGTCGCTCAGCACCGACTCTGGGCATTCATCGGCTCTACCTGAACGCAATGAAGATTCGCCCAGACGGCCGCCCCCTACTGATCAAGAACGGGAGGAGCTAGAGAGGCTTCTTGGAGGAATTGAGGGTGAGAGATCTAGCAGAGATCGTGAACGGGAGACAGCAATTTTGGATGATGGTGACTCACTCCCTTCAGAAAATACTGGATCCTTGCGTCTGGCTCGTTCATGTTCCTGCCGCACAGGCTACAGATCACAGCGTTGCTCTGAACTTCATCCATTGCCCAATGGGTACTGCTTAGACCACTCACCCCCTAGCAACAATCACACAGGAGTACCTTCACCGAGCATGTTAGGTCTGTGCCAGCATCACACACACCAATCTCTCCCACCTCCCGATCTGCTGTGGGATCGACAGCAAAGCTCTCAGCATTACTTGCATGGTCCTTCTAGGCATGCTTGCCCTTACCCATCCCAGGATCTCTGTCCCCACCCTCACACAATTTCCACAAGTGGACGACTGTTGTGCAGGTCAGAGGAATTCCTCCCCTACACCCAGCCACCACATAACCACCCACACCACCCAAAAGCAGCTGGACCATACCATGACGTGATGCTTGTAGATGGTCTCCTCCCACCCCCTAGCTGCCCATGCCGGGATTGCTGTTTGAGACGAGAGGACTTTAACACTTTACGGCTCGACAGAGGTGAAGGATTGCATTGGGAAAGGGAAGAACTCCCTCGAGACAGTGGCTTAAGGCGAAGTAGAGCATCCGAGGTTCCAAGAAGGGCAGAACTGCACTGGGAGCGAGAGGCAGGGTTAAGACAGGGTCGAGAGGTCTCACTCCATTGGGACAGGGACAGAGAAGCAGAGCTACAATGGGAGAGAGAACGCGAAGCTGAGTACTGGCACCGAAGAACTACCTTGTCCCCGTATGGCCACCCAGGGCACGATCCAGCATTCACATATGACCCACTGCCACAGGGTCACCCAGCATTTCCAGAGCCCTCGAGATCGCATAGTCATCCCCACCTGGACATAAAGTATAGCAGTGGCTCCAGCAGCTACCAGGCATCTCATCAAATGTGCCCCTGCTCACCCTACCAGCCCTCGCCTTCTGAAAGCCGTGGCTATGCTTCAGGTTACCAGTCAGACTCCACTTCCCCAATGCCTCAAAGCTACTCCTCTTGCTACAGTCATATGGACCCCCACCAGCAGCACTACACTGCCAGCACACACTCAGGTCAGATACCAATTTGACCTATTTTATATCTACTGTTTGTCTATAAACACAGGGAAAACTGTGTATCTTAACATTTATTGGTTGAATACGCTTGTTCTGAAAGCTATGTTTAGAAGTCTAGGCTCAAGACTGCATTTCTGCTTTTTGGTCAGATGGTGGGTGTGGAGTTCCAGGTGAGAATGTAGGATGGCGGGACCATATTATCCATGGTTCCTTGAGACGGCTGCATCGTGAAGCACACGGACCATGCTCCACCCCCTCTGATATGTCTGGACCACCAACTCCAGTCCACACCAGCAGTCCGCTGAATGCACAAGAGAGGTGACTGAGCTTTAGAGTAAACTAACATTTAGTTAATTAAAACAGCAGTAGGTAAAAAGGTAATACAAATTTTATTCAGCTTCTTCAGTCTGAAAAAGCTACTTGGATGAGTAGTACAATGTATCTGCCAAACAACAATGACATGACTCAACTTCCAGATAACCTAAAGAATAAGAATATGATATAAAATCACTATAGTTGTGGTTACTTAAAAATTTAACTTGTCTTAATCTTACCTGACATTTCTTCCAGCCCCAGTCTGAGTGGTCGGGATCAGGAAGCACGATCCTCAGAGACGAGCTCAGGCAGCACCATACACCAGGAGAGAATAAACCCATCTGTCCAGCAAAATCTCATAAACTCTAGGCCAGAGCCTCATCAAGTTGGAAGTCCATCCGCAGAGTCTACTAAGTCATGCACATCCATCCCAGAGAAACACTGCACCCTTCTTCAGCAGCTCTCTCCACATTCTTCTTCTCCTCAGCAACTCCCTCTACATTCATCCTTTTCTTCTCAGCAGACCTCGTCTTCTTCTCAGCAGACCTCGACTTCTTCTCAGCAGACCTCGTCTTCTTCTCAGCAGCTCTCTCCACATTCCTCTTCTCCTCACCAGCTTCATCTACATTCATCCTTTTCTGCTCAGCAGACCCCGTCTTCTTCTCAGCAGACCCCGTCTTCTTCTCAGCAGCTCTCTCCACATTCCTCACCTCCACATCAGTCCCCCCTAAATTCTTCATCTCCTCAGCAGTTCTCCCCTCGATGCTCACCTCCCCAGCAGCTATCACCACATTTCTCCTCTCCTCCTAATCAAAACTCCACACACTGCTCACCTCCACAACAGAACTCCGCACACTGCCAACCTCCACAACAGAGCTCCACACACTGCTCACCTCCACAACAGAGCTCCACACACTGCTCACCTCCACAACAGAGGTCCACACACTGCCCACCTCCTCAGCAGAACTCCACACACTGCCCATCTCCTCAACAGAGCATCTCACAATCCTCCTCTCTTCAGCAGAATGTCACACACTGCCCCCCTTCTCAACAAAGTTCCACACCCTGCTCTTCTTATCAGCAGAACCCACAAGCCTCAGTGCCATCTAGACATTCTGTACCAGCATCTCCTATAAAGGCAAACCAACAACAGAGCACCAGCCAGCCAGTCAAGGAAGCCAGTCTGCCCCTCTCATCTTCTCAGCAAAATGAGACAGTTCTACCCTCTGTATCTCATCATTCTTTGCAGCACATTCACCAAATGCAAATATCTGAGTCTATCTCAATCCAGCCCCACAGCAATGGAGTGTCATCAATGTCGGATTCAGAGACTACCAATTTATCACCTTCTGCTTCTGTTCCACCTCAGTTACTGACCAGTCTGAATGGCTGTTCCTCCCATGAACCCCCTGTGCCAGGCTTTGCCACACTGGGCAGGAAACTAATGCTAGATACAGTATCCATCCCACCTGGAGATCCTGATACTAGTTGCGGTGCCTCTGATGCTTACTTGACTTCCACCTTTGCCCTCTCTTCAACCACTTCCCCACCTTCTGACAGCACTGCCACCCAACCTCCTTTGCCAGAGAAAAGACGTCAAAGTACCCTGCCAGGCTCACCTAACGGGAGGTCAGGCACCCTAAGATCATCAACAAGTCATTCCCCCTCCAGCCAGCACCATGTTACATTCTCACCACTGGTAGGAGCAGTGACAGTAGCTGGTGAGCAGAATGAGGGGCCTGCAGAGGGGGAAACAGGCAGCAGGGTCAGTGTGAAGTTTGTGCAGGACAGCTCTCGTTTCTGGTACAAGTCTGGAATCTCCCGAGAGCAAGGTTAGTGCAGTGCATCAGAGGACATTCCATAGTTTTTAACAGCTGCAACTTTTTTTTAACCCAAACAACTACAGGACAGTTGTTACCCGTATTTCATTCAAATTACTCATATTTTTACACTACAGCACAAAAATTAGTTGTGTGATGTATATGTAATAACATGTTTTGTATTTGCCGCTTGCACTCTACACCTGGTTTTGTTAGCAAGGGCTAAATGTTCAGAACATCTGTCTTCAACATTGAAGAATTCCAGTTATTTTGTTTTCTCCCCTCCGTCTTTAGCCATCGCAGCTCTGAAGGACAAGGAGCCGGGTGCATTTCTCATCAGGGACAGTAACTCTTTTCAGGGGGCCTACGGTTTGGCTCTCAAAGTGGCCTCACCACCGGCTAACATCAGCAACCATTCCAGCAAAGGTACAGCATTATTTGAGTATGCAGTGGTAGAGCACTTCCTCTACTAAACCTTCTCCCCATTCACTTACATAGCTGCCCGTCCACAGGAAATATATATCTAAACATGAAGTAGTTCTGCAGAGCTAAACAGAAGGCAGGGTTGGAATTGTTCAGCTAAGTGTCAGGAGGATAGATTTATGTATGATCTGTTAAAGTGTTCACTGCTGGAAGACTACAGAGAATTATAGACTCTTGCAAGCCAAGACCTAGGTTTATCTCTAGCATCCCCAAGTGGACAGTTGTTTTGGTTTGTAATTTTAAATTACATTTAAAGTCAATTTACAACAAAAAAAAACAATGTACTTGCACTGAGACCCAAATGAGTTTATTCCTCCACCTCTAATTGTATTGATGGCATGAAAAACAAAAGTGCATGAACCTGTGTTTAAAGAGTACGTTATTGTATTTACATTGTATTTTTGGACTAGTTGGAGATCCTATGGAGCAGCTGGTGAGACATTTTCTGATCGAGACTGGACCACGAGGGGTGAAAATTAAAGGTTGTCAAAATGAACCCCATTTTGGTAAGCATCATACTGTAGCATAACAAAAAGCATCTCAAAACAACTGGACAAGCCCAACACTAGCTATGTTTACATGGACAAAATTACTTCAGTCTGAAAAGTTTACGTGGACGCTGATCCAATAAGTTGGGGCAAACACAGAAAGAATATAACTTATTTCAATTAGTGTTTACATGGCTTATATATACTGTATTCTCAGCTTTAATAAAAATACATCTAGGCTTTACTTATGGTTAGTTTGTATGTTAAAACAATGGCTATTAAAGTTAAAATAAGTTAAACCATATGAGCAAGAAATTATAATGCATATGAAACCTTTACTGAGTGATTTCAATCAGATTCCTATCCAAAGAATTTGGATTCGAAATGATACTCATCTATACTGCTTATATGTGTACACTATATTCACAGATGTCTGTGTGTGTTACATGTTACATGGTATGAAAATCTCAAAATAAATTCAACACATCTGTTTGACAGGGAGTTTATCAGCGCTGGTATATCAGCATTCCATTACACCAATCTCTCTGCCCTGTGCTCTCCGCATCCCTGACAAAGGTAAACACTTTAAAGCACACTTTAATGAGGTTTCTTGGAACTGCCAAACACAGAATATCAACAGTAGGAACATCATATCAACACTGAAATATACAGAGTACATGCGCAAGAATGCAGAGAAATCGTCCAAAGTGGGACAAAAATATTGAGACATAAGTGAAATTAAATGTTTTACTAACATTCTCTTTTTTTTTTTTTTTAAATAATGACAATCAGGATCATAGAAATGTGTTGAATGCAATGAATTTGCTATAGAAACAATCAATACTTAGTATGACGTCTTTAAAACCCTGCTGAATCCGACTGGGCACAGAGTCAAAAAGATACATCTGGTGTGACTCACTCTGTCTCTGCCAGCTTCATTGCTGCCTGAAGATCATATTGAGAAGACAGTTTCGTGACTGCTCCTGCCTTCTTCACCATGGTCCAACAGTTTCTCTATTGGGTTTAGGTCTGGAGATAACCCAGGCTATGGCTCCAGAAGCTGAATAACATTGTTTTTTGTATAGCAAGTTTTTCAGTTAATTAGCTAAATTCTTCAGCCAGAAGAAGTAATTAACCCTAAATCACCTGTTTTGTGCTATACTACAGAACTCTAATCCATGCCATATACATTTCTTAATAGTCTTGGCCACCACTATATGCTGAATTCCGGTTAACATCATAACATACTGTATTAAATGTGTGTTCACTCATGTAAAACTCATTTACAGGATTTTAAAGGTCAATGGTTTAGTGGAGTAAAAATATAACATTATTAAACATCTAACCTTGACATTCTCTCTCTCTCTCTCTCTCTCTCTCTCTCTCTCTCTCTCTCTCTCTTCTAAAGATCCCATAACAGAGAGCCAGGAAGTGCAGCCTGTCAGCAACATGAGCACAGCTGCAGACTTACTAAAACAGGGAGCAGGTGAGCCATCTCACATCTTCACCTCTTCCTCTTCCTTTTCTTCTTTCCACCGCTTACTATTATTCTTTCTTTTCTCATTGTGCCTCTTGTTTTCTATTGACCATTTCTTTTTCATTCTGTTCCAATCCTTTTTTGTTTTCTCTCCTTCTTATGTCTTTCTCATTAGTCTCACCCTTGTTTCTGTATCCCATTACCAACAACAAACCCCCCGTCACCCCCATGCTGCATCAGAGGGCAGCATAACACAGGGTAGAAAACACTATCTGCTCCATTCCTAAAGCAGGATTTAACAGACTTTAACAGACACCTAGTGTTTCTGAAACTGACCAACCTTCCAACCCAGAGACTTGGGTAAATTTTGCTTCTGATAATGAGCTCAGAGTTTCCTGAAGACGGAGCAAACACTTATCAGGAGCCTTCTTTTTCCATTCAAAATCTTTTTTGTCCTTCAAAATCTCTTCTCCTTCCTTCCTTGTTTTTCCGTCATTTGTTTTTTCCCCCCTTCACCAGTTCTCATACTCAGTGTTTCTCTCTCCTCAGCATGTAATGTGCTGTACCTGAACTCGGTGGAGACCGAGTCTCTGACAGGACCGCAGGCAGTAGCTAAAGCGACAGGCGTGATGATGTCACTAAACCCACGACCCTCGGCCACTGTAGTGCATTTCAAGGTGTCGACACAGGGCATCACTCTGACAGACAGTCAGCGCCGGTACACCAGCTCTTACACTACCTAACACCACTTTTCATTTCACATACATAGTGTATAGATATAGCATATTGTTGTATTAGTTCCGCTGGTTGATTCTGACTGATTCTGTTCTCCAGGGTGTTCTTCAGGAGGCACTACCCCATTAACAGTGTGACGTTTAGCAGCATAGATCCACAGGACAGGAGGTGAGTGCATGTTGAACATGTTGCTCACATACTGATCCACATCATTATCATCTGAATTGCAGTAGAGGACTGAAAATGTTCAAGACTGTGGTGAAATGTTGTGTCCTTTGTGAAAATTGTATTTACTGTGATTTATTATACACTGCCTGGAGAAAGTCAGTGTTACAGAAAGATCAAATGATTGGCCTGCATCAAGCAAAGAAAACAGCATGGGAGAAATCAGCGGAACTGGGTTAAGAATTTTGACATCTAATATAGAAGCAATGCGCTGAACCATCAACAAATGTGTTCAGAATAAAGCACTGAATGGAGATCACATGAACACTTAGTGAAACTGTATTGTAAAAAAAAAAAAAAAGTATAAATCATAGCTGCTTTAATATGATAGATTTGACTTTGGAGCAGAGAAAAGTCTTGAGGGATGAGAAGCGATGAAGCGATGCACCCATCATGCATAGTGCCCGCTGTACAAGCCTCTGGAGGCAGTGTTATGATCTTGGCTTGCTTCAGTTGGTTAGGTCCAGGCTCAGCAACGCTATTTGACAATAAAAAAGCCTACGAGCTGAATGTACCGAACGACCAGGTATTTCACATGGTCAGAGTTTTTCCTTCCTGATGGCACGGGACTATTCCAGATCATGAGGAATCATTTTCACACGTGAACTGGCCACTACATTGTGTGTGTTAATCAAAGCAAAGAGTGTGTGACTTATTTTTGTCCAGGCAGTGTATAATATCCTTGAATAATTTTCCTGTCATTCTTTGATATGGTTAATTAAAACATTTTTGGCTTGTTCAAGTCGACATTTGGTATTTTAACTTACATGAAAAATGCTGGTTTCTAAAACTTCATATTAATTGCCTGTCTCTCACTCACATGATTCTGTATACTAAATGATGTCAATGTTTGGTATAAAATGATGATCTGTCAAGTTGTGCATGAACTTGCAGGCTGCTCCGTGTGTCCAGTGTTGGTGTTGAGGTTCCTGGTTTTGAGATCATAAATCTCTATAGACAAAAATGTCTCTTTGGTTCTGTTCCTTTGTCATTGCTCATGCATGAAGCAGAAGTTAACCAGATTCCCGTCTCCACCCCGGTACAACTTGGAATAAGTTACTGATAATCCAGTATACTGTACTTCTAAAGTACAGGTTCAGCAAGTGTGTGTGTGTGTAGTGTGAAATAGAGCATGTTTTTGTAGTTGCCTGCAGCTTTGTGTGTGCACGTGTTTCTGAGTGTTTGTCTCCGTCTTCCTCTGCTATAGGTGGACTAACTCAGACAGCACAACATCTAAGTAAGTGTTCAGTGTGTTCGTCTATGCGTGTATATGTGCGCGTGTGTATGTGCTTGGCATTTTTATGTTCATTTCATCTTTCCTCCTTTTGCTCAAATAAATGTTATAATCATTATAATCATCTTCCAGAACTAATTTCAGAGGCCATTTCTAACCATTTACACATTACAGTAAGCAGTGAAATTACAGTATGGTTACCCTGGTAGAGCATAAAGGTAACACAAAAAAAAAAGGTTATTTAAAAAATAAAGGTTAATTAGCTTAACTTTAAACCAAAAGTATGAGACATATATGGAGAAGACTCAACAAAACCATCGAAATTATTGCCACCCCTGCATTTCGTAATTTGTGCAAAGAGTCGTCTGTTCCCTTCAGAACCCTTCCACAGGTTTCACTGGGCTTTAGGTCAAAGGACATGAGCTTGACTCTGCGCTAACTAAACCTTTTTTGTGAGGATTTGGAGGCACACTGGATTTGGATCACCTTACTGCTGGAGGTTCCAGCCATGGTTCAGAAGCTCCTTCTGCCGAGCCAAGGCTGCTAGATTTTCACTTAAAGTACCCCAGCACTACATGTATCCGAACAATCCACACATCTCCACAGATCCAGAAAGTTCACCACCAGAAAGTTATTAGGTTTATCAGGTCTTGGGTTGCTTTCTGTATAACCACGGCTTTTATACAGCACAACCTTTAACTGGTTTGTTGCTTAATTTTTGTCTCATCTGATTCTGGATGTAGTCCAAGGTCTATTAGTGAACTACAGGCTCGTACATTTATGGTTAGAGGGCTGTACAGACTTTCTTTTGGCACACCCTTCAAGTAAGTTTGTTGGGACAGAGGTAGCATTTACTGTGAGAACAGACCTCAAAAACAAAACACAAACCTATTAGGAAATTCTGCTTCTCTATCCATGTTCACTGTGAATAACGGTCATTTAAACCTTTATATATATATATAAACTAAAGGCACATTTATACAAATTATTAAGAGAATTCTATGAGAATGTTCAATTTTGGAACAGAAAATGAGGGGAAGAGTTTTAAAACACTAATACATTCTGGTTAAAACTGCTTGCAAGTACGCAGTGCTAAACCACTTATCCTGTGAGGAATAAACTAATTAATTACTCATTTATTTATTTATTATAAAATTTATTTCTAACTTATTGAATTCCCTTTAACATTTTTACACAGCCACCTGTCTCTAATCCTCACTCACGTCTCTTCTTTTACTTTGTAGAGTGTTTGGGTTTGTAGCTAAGAAACCAGGCAGCGTGGCTGAGAATGTGTGTCACATGTTTGCCGAGCTCGACCCGGAGCAGCCTGCCATTGCCATCGTCAACTTCATCAACAAAGTCATGCTGGGGCCACAGCAGCGTTAGAGGAAGGCAAAACATCATCATCCTCATCCTCATCAGTCCCTTGAAAACCCAGTGTGGCTCACGGTTAAAAAGTGTACGGAAACTAACCAAAATCAAAGCAGCGAATGCTACTCTGTTGTGTAAATTAAGTTCTTCGAGACCAAATCAAAGAGAAATGAACTAAGGAGTTGATATTGTCATATGAAAATACTGAAATATTGAAGGTTTAAATACACACTATTAGAAGTCAAAACTATCGAAGTAGGAATTATTGAGCACTGTGGATTTTCTTTCATGGAGTATGAAAAGTATCTTATAATAAGACAGTACATGCACTCAGAAATACCAAATATTTCCACAGCTGACAATCAACAGTCTTTCTTTATACAGTATATTTCATTAATCAGCTTTAAGTAGTTAAATAGAGACTAGCTGCTATGGGCGTCTAATCCGGCACATGGTGCGAGAGAGTACTGCTGAAAGGTCGAGACAGTCCGAGGTGTATGGAGGAAAGGATGCACGAGGAAAGCTCGTGTGAGGTGCAGGCGTACGCTGGTGGCACCAGGGAAGAAAGTTTCATTAAAAAAAAAAAAGTGTAAATAGGTTCATGTGGAGTCAAACAGTTGTGTCATATTTAGTCAAACAGATAAAAGTATTTATCGCAATAAGTGTTCAGCTCCTGGTGTAATACACAACATGGGTTTGTGAAAAACGACAATCAGCATAACAAGTCTGTCAAAAAGTTTTAATTTCAAATTGTAATGTATTTGTTTCATGGCTTAACCATGTAAATGTAAAAAGGAAGTCTTAAGGATTGACGTAACTAAGAAGCTTTGCTGAGCACTCGTGTTTATAAGCTTTATTCAGTCAGGTTTAAAATGTCATGTATTTTGTTCGTGTCATTATGGCTTTCTAAGAGACAGACCTGCCTGACAGCTTTAATATATTGTACTCTGTATTTTCTCGATGATCTTTGTATTTAGTAATATATTCACTCAGATGCAGCTCAGAAAGTAATTAAAATACTTACTTAAAGGAAGGACGCTTTTATATTAAATGGATTTTTTAAACTACTATTTTTTCAATGTAAGCAAAAATGAATATAATAAATGTAAAGCTGTGGTACCACGTAAATGCTTTTCTCTCGATTATTTTATTACTTTCAACTTAAACAGCCAATCGATGTTGGCTGATCATCGATTTACAGGTTGGTTGTCACATTACCCAAAGTGCATTGCTTCAAATGCTTTGGGAACAGAAACCTAAACTACTTAAAATAAATGAATACGTAAACCAGGACTGAAAATGCTGGCTTTTTCATTTTCATTACAAATTTTCAGGCGAAGTAAGTGAAGGCAATTCGAGTGTGTATCATAATCTGAAAGACGTCTCAGGGTTATAAAACGTCCACCGGTGTAGACTTACTAGTGCAAGACACTTAAAATGACCTGGATGACTGAAAACCTACAGACGGAACAAATGTTCGTCCCTCACTACCAGACCCAGACTGAACCCTGAGACCACAGGACACAACAATCACCACTGCTTTATTCCAGGAGACTTAAACTCTGTGAATGCTATGCTGCAGACAGCTACGCTACAGGCTTGAACAATCCACACATCTCACACTTAAAGTTTGAGAAAAGATGAGACTTTTGATACTTTTTTTTTTTTTTCATACTTTATGTCCAATCATGTTTAAACATTACACATTCCATGCAACGTTAAGGACACAGCACAGTCCACTGAGTCCTGACTTATCTGTAAGGCAAACATTTCAGCTGTGGGTATATCAAAAGGGACCATGTAAACAAAGTACATATCATAAAAAGCAATTTACAATCTTTGGTAACTGTTGCTGATATCTATAGCAGGGGAACAACATCTACTGAAAAACTCGACAAAAACGATGTTCAGCAGAAATTCTGAGATATTTGCTTTAGATCACTGTAACTCCACCAATAGAACATTCTGTTGGGATTTTTCTGTCATTTCATATTTTAACATTCTATACAAAAAAAATCAAAATGCTAATAATTACCACAAAATAAAGAAATCAATCAAGTGCTGGTTATAAAATGTTCCCCTTTGGTTTTGGTTCTACTAGAAAAAAAGAAAAGAAAAAAAAAAACAGAAAGCAAAATTCAAAAGACATTCACAATTTCAGTGAGCAGACCTATCGTTAATGGGCAGGCACATACTTTCAGTCAAATGTGACTCAATATGGTGACTAACCGCATCACTTTGAGGCAGTGGTGATTAAAAACAGTTTAGCAGACGCGAGACGACTCATACGCAGGGTGAATCAAAGTTCCCAGAGTTCCTACACATACTACAGTAAAACTCAACAAAGTCTCGTCCTAGGTGCTTCTAGTGTCAAAAATAGTATCTGCGATATAATCATAACATAAAAATCACCTGATTACAGTGATTAGCTTCTGCATCTAGGTAGTGTGTAGTGCTTATTTAAAAAAAAAAATGTAGACTCAAGACACGTAAGCAACAGCTGAATAGCCCTGAACATCCTCTGCTAGTCTATGGGCCACACGTTATGTGTACGAGCTCGACACAGACGAGCCCTTTAGTACCGTCGAGGTCGTTCCCCTGCATATAAAAACAATGACAGGTAGCTCCAAGAATAAATAGTTTGTTCCCAAGTGGAGTATGTGGACGTTCTCAGAGTCTGCTGGTACACTGATTAGCTGGTTAAGTGGCTGCGGAATGGACCGGATTCAAGAAAAAGCCGTGTGACGAGCCGAGTGTGGCTCGTGATCCTCGGGGTAATCCATGTCGTGATCGATGTCGGGGCTGTGGTCATCTCCCATCTCCGGAGACATGGAGCTTTCCAAGTACTCCCTCTCCATCTGCTGCCCTTTAAATCCAGGATGTTGTCTGTACACACACACACACACACACACACACACACACACACACACACACACACACACACACACACACACAGACAGAAGAAGAGCAACAATGAGTCTTCAAATGTTACATGCATAATTCTAACCATACACACATACATACACATATACACACACATTCAGTATATACACTATAGTGCCAAAAGTATTCGCCCTTCTGGCTTCACATGCATATGAACTTGATTGACATCCAATTCTTCATCCATAAGTTTTACAGTACATTATGGCAGCCCACCCTTTCCAGCTGTAACAACTTCAACTCTACATGGACTTTGCTTTGTGCACTGGTGCGCAGTCATGTTGGAACAGGAAGGGGGAATTCCCAAATGTTCCCACAAAGTTAGGAGAATGAAATTGTCCAAAATCTCTTGGTATACTGAAGCATTAACGGTTCCTTTCTCTGGAACTAAGGGGCCGAGCCCAACTCCTGAAGAACAACCCACATCATAACTTCCTTTACACTTGGCACAATTAGGTCAGACAAGTACCGTTTCTCCTGGCAAGAGACAGAGAACACGTCTCTACTGCTCTAGAGTCCAGCGGCGGCGTGCTTTACACCACGGCGTCCGATGCTGTGCGTTGCACTCTGTGATGTAAGGTTTGAATGCAGCTGCTCTCTAAACACTGTTCTTGAGCTAATCTGGAGGTCATGTGAAGTTTGGAGGTCTGTAGCTACTGACTACGGCCTATTGGACTTGAGCTTTTCTTTCACAAATGTTTGTAGAAGCGGTCTGCATGCGGAGGTGTTCGATTTTATACAACCTGTAATTATGGAAGTGATTGGAACACCTGAATTCGATGATTTGAATGGGTGAGTGAATACTTTTGGTAAACACACACACACACACACACACACACACACACACACACACACACACACACATCTAAGCGTAGAGGTAAGAAGGTAAAAAGTCACTCACAGAGCAGACACAGGAGACAGATCAAGGCTGGAGTCACTGTGAGATCCGTCATCATGCTCATGACTTAATTCTTCATGCATTATGCTGGCCAGAGCCTTGAGGCTGGAGCTTCCTACAGAGGCAGAACCGTACAACGGCAAGCTGCTGTCCGCCATCACAGCCTGGGGAGGGGAAGAAAGGGGGAAAAAACAAATATGTTACACTAGCTGCCTTGAACCTACAAACAACAAGTCAAGAATTTCTGCTGTACATAAAAATAAGCAATTTAAACTTGACATTATATTCCAGATATAAAAGTGCGATAATCTGTTACATTAGTTTTATCTTCTTCTGTTTAAATTTACACACATTTAGGAGCATGATTAGGATCCAAACAGTGATGGGAAGTTTGGATCATTTTAGTGACTCGGTTCTTTGAATCTCGTTCATCAAAATGAACAAATTTTATTTTGAGTCATTTAGTTCATTTCGTTCTTTTCGTTCTACATGCACAAATTTTGGCTATAGTTCCATGAATGAAAATATTACAGTGCAGCTAAGGACATATTATGATAAACAGAATGAGCAGCTCATCTCTTGGATCTTCAGGTCCGAGTCGTTCGTTCTTTTACGCTAATAGCGTCTATGAGAGTCAAGTGACAAAAGAACGAACGATTTGGACCAGAAGATTTGAGAGGTAACTACTCATTTCTGTTTCCTGTGTGGAGGTTTCGGGATGCTTTGCGCATGCGCGCCTAGTAGAAAATGAACTGATCACTCTCTGAGTCACGCCGTTCAAAAAGAACAAATCGTTCATGAACGTTACATCACTAACATGGAGTCCATCAAAAGAATTAAATTTCAGAGTCACAGCTGTTCATAGTCCTACTGAAGGCCTGCATAGACACAACACGCACGGGCTGTTCGACTGCGATGCCACTGGGCAACACTGCTGGTTAAAAAAATGGCAAACAAACATCATGATATTCCAATTTTCAGCATGAAATAATCAACACTGTGACAGAGAGAGCTGCAGCTGATTAGGAGAGAAGAGGAGTGCGTGAGTGTAAACAAACAGGACTGAATGAACCCCTTTCCCCCATACAGAGTTTATATTTTATCTGTTAAGGGATTTAGTCAGTCTGTAACGTGCTGTAATGTACACGTCTGTTTATGATGCCGCAGAATAAGTGCAGTTCAGATGGCAGGTTGGTCATGTGTAGATCTTTTAAGGAGGTTTTGTCTCTCACTCAGTTAATGTGAGAATAACGTGTATAATAATGTGCACAATAAACGTTTTGTCTCATAAACCTTATGCAATTTTGAGCAACCCTGATTCAGACACTTGATCTGCACCCCAAACTGTAGGGAAAAATGGATTCATCATGAACGCTCAGTGACGGAGCAGCAAGTCGTGTTTGATAATCTTGTACATTATTATTTTAACTGTTCAAAAATCCTAGCACACAGAAATAATAAAACAGCCCAACATTTTACTCACTTGCAGAGCAGACAGAGCGGGACTCTGGCCGAGACTCGACTGAATGTTCTTTACCAGAGAGGGCGATCTACAGAAACAAAATTACATTAGGAAGAATAGAAATGTACACTATATGCAACCTGCATGTTCGGGTTTATACGGAATCACCACATCAAGTGTCTTCCAGTCTTTCTTCAAAAGCTTTGCTCCTATTTAAAATACAGTACTGTGCAAAAGTCTTGAGCCATCACTCATTTCTCTATACTGAATTAAATAAAATTATGTAGATAAAGGCTGAATCCCATTTCTATTTTCTACCCCTTCCCCTTAAAAATAATAAAATGGGAGGGTTGTGTCAGAACATAAAACCTGTGATTAAAGCTGATTGCGGATCAGATGATCCTCTGTGATGAACCTCGATGATAGCAGCCGAAAGACCGACAACATGTAGATTAAATTAAGAAAACAGGCACAAATGTTTTACTGTGACAGACTACAACGGGCCTAAAGGTAAATTTTTTTAACTGATGTACAATCTCAGCAGTTACATGATTTCCCCTCTCGTCTGTTCCAACCACTCAGCATTTAGCATCAGCAGTACACTAATCACCTGTCTGATCATCATCGGTCATCATCTGCACTGGTTTCTCACTGGTTCATGTCGTAAGTTAAATGGGGTTTTTATGCTTAAATCAGGGGTGTCAAACATACGGGATGATTTGAACAATAATATTAAATATCAAATCTTTTTTATTATCATTATTATTATTAGTAGTAGTATTAAATAAAGTCTATGTCCGGGTATTCG
>JAQQZT010000015.1:15995162-16006889 GCA_030068275.1 Clarias platycephalus | reverse complement strand
TCAAGGACTGCGGTTGAGTTTTCCCTCATGCAGGAATTCACACACTCATTTGTGTCTGCATGAATGTTCATTATCGTACATTATCATCATCATACCATCATCACATCTGGGCTTTGGATTTTTTCTTTCTTTCTTTTTTTTTAACAATGCAAAAATCTTATTTTCTGCAAGAAGCAGAAAATTTACCTGATTAAATATATTTTGAGAGAGAGGACACGAGCAGGAAAGTTTTTAACAGACAACCTGCACATGCACGTTATAACACAATCAGACCTGCATGGTCAAACCACTACCCCCACACCACAATCTCACACACACACACACACACACACACACACACACACACACACACACACACAGGAAACACAGTGAAATCAAACACTCCCTTAATAAGCAAACAATACACAGTCTCTCAAGCTGTCAAACACTCTCCCCACACATGCTCTGAAGTCATACCCTTAAACAACTCGCAACTAATGTTGGCTTCAGCTCCAGTGAGTGAAGCATTTTAACTAAATGTTCAATCCTTAATGTAGGATTGAACGCAATACCTCGAAACGTGTAACTGCAAGCACCTTGTCCGTACAGGATCTTTAATAAACAGCTGCCATATGCACATACAGATGACACACATTTTATTTAACATGATCCAGAAACACCAGGAAAGAGCTGCACCACCTTAAGTGTTGGGTTAAAAAAATATCTACGCTGAAAGGAGTAATCTCTAAAACAATTGCATCAAAGTGCTGCTCTCGGGCCCTCAGGCGATGCAACACCTGGTTCACAGCCATTCAGACGCAGAGGAGTTGTTTTAAACCAGAGTCGATGCTTTTAATAATCTGGAAGTCATTCACGAACAGGCTGGAATATGATCTTAGCAGTTAAGGTTTAAGTGGATCTCTTGGATTTGAACAAAAAAACCTTTGGATTAGTCCATCCCTGTTAAAAAAAAAAAAACCTGGTTTGGTCTGACCCACTTGCGAGCTGCCCAACTCAGAGGCCAGTCCAATTACATAACTGAACTTTTTGAAAACCTTACTGTTGAGTTTTATTCTTTAATATATCTTGTCTATAAATGTTAGTAGTAGTGCTGGACAATGAGTTGCATTAACAGCTGAAATTGCAGTATGGACTTTTGATGCAATTCTTTTAATCACAAAAGGCTGCAGGTTATTACAGTTCATATAGTCTGGAATTTGTTTAGTGTTTGTCAATAATTTAAGTATATGAGGTGATAAATATTGGCAAACATCCTCGTAATTTAATCACTAGTCCAATTATTTGCTGTTCAACCCCGATAAATATATATGAATGCAAAATGGTACTTTTTAATAATTAAATATTGCAGTTTAAATCACAATCGCAATGTGTGTTAAAATAATAGATTTTTGGATCAGGTCATCCAGCCCTGGTTAAGTCATTTAGAACCTGTTTCCTTGCTCATCATCAACACTTACCAAAAGATGCCTACCAGTTTGACTAGCTCAGTCTGTGTTTCAGCAACTGGTAGCTGGACACTTACTACTATACTTGGCAGTGTAACACCACAACATTGAAAGAAAGCCCATCAGCTGAATTTCCCTGGAACAGATAAACCTCTCAACAACCTTATTGTTATGATTATGATGATATCGTGTCACTTCTGCTGTCTGATCAGACAGACGCTTGCGCCGCTGGTCCAGCCCGGCCCACCCTGACACCCTCTCGCCCTCTGTTTGGAGTCTCTTTTATTATACACTTTATTACTTCATCTGGATGTTGTCAACTTTAAACTAAAACTTTACTATGATTATACTGATTATCTTTCTATCACAATAAGTCTAGTAAAAGAGTCTGGTGTCACCCAGATGGGGAAGGATTGCGTTTCAGGCTGTCTCTTTTAAATCCTTAAAGCTCAAGCGACTGGAATAAGTGCCGGCAACACAGCATAGGCCCCTCACTCACTCATCGTCTAGACCGTCGCAGGGACCTGGAGAATATCCAAGGAGACTTAGGGCACAAGACGAGGTACGCCCTGGACTAGGTGCCAGTCCATCGCAGGGCACACACATACACACACTCATTTACACACTATAGGCAATTTGGGAACGCCAATTAGCCTAATCTGCAAGTCTTTGGACTGTGGGAGGAAACCGGAGTACCCGGAGGAAACCCACCAAGCACCAAGAGGGAGGACATGCAAACAGAGGCAGGAATCGAAACTGTCCGGGAATCAAACCAGACCCTGGAGGTGCAACGCAACAGTGTTAACCATTAAGCCCGGCACAGGTCAATGATGATTAAAGAAAAAAAAAAAAGAGTAATTAAATGGACTTGACAATGTGTGTTAACAGGGAGGCTTCAGACATGTGTATTTGGGTTCTCAGATGTGTTAGATAGAACAAAAGTTATCATTACTTTCATAAAGGGTATTTTTTACCAGTACTAGAGAACAGGAATGAAGTTTCAAACAATCTGGAACTCTCAAAACTAGCACATTATTAATCATTTTTTTTGGTCATAGAAACAACCGAAAACAACAGTAAAAACATGTGATCATGTGTGTCTTTGCTACTTCTTTGCTGATGTGACCCTTCATGTGAAATTATTATTATTTTGCTGCGTCATGTTTGTGTAGTTGGTTAAAATTAACTAAAATTGAGTTCATCACATTGCCTAATTTGTGCTGAAAAAAGGGATGTCTCTCTCCATACTGCACAATCCTGAACCCGATATATCATATCTCACTCATCGTCTATACCGCTATAATCCTGTATACAGGGTGGCGGGGGGGAGGGGCTGAAACACCCTGAACAGAGTGCCAATCCATCGCAGGGCGCACACAGATATACACACACTCTCATGCTCATTCGGGCAATTTGGGAATGCCAATTATCCTAACCAGTAGGAGTACATAAGGGAAGCGCATCAAGCACGGGGAAAACATGCAAACTCAGAGGCGGGAATTGAACCCTGACCCTAGAGGTGCAAGACGACAGCGCTAACCACTACACCACTAGCTATATATGATTATTATAAATAAATAAATAAATAAATAAAAAGGCTGAAATGTTCAGAGCTTTAAGGGCTACAGGGTTCTTCCTAATGACGACTCTGAGCTTTTTTTCTCAGAACTGTCACCTTAATCTAAATCTAGATTCAGATAGCTGTTTTTGTACAAGTTGTTAACAGTATTTGATTAAAAACAGACCTGAAATTTTGACCAGCATTATATTTTAGTGAATCGGCCAAGGTCATGTTAATCATAATGAAGAAGAAGAAGAAGCGTGACCTGTGGAGAAGCTTAAGAACAATCTACTACTAACTGAAAATATTAAAAGAGCTTGTTTCCCCAAAAATCTGTCCATAAATGATTCTGGTGACTAACCGACCAGGGACTTACTGTACACGAACATGCTGTTAACATACATAACATGAGGTCTGTCCCATTAACCCCCCCCACACACACACACACAACTCAGCACAACTAAGCTAGCTAACTTCCAAACTGTTTGGCTTGAACTCTTCTCTAGTACAGGACGCAGAAGTTAGGCAGCACTTCTGAGCTGTACGGAAAAGCCGGACACCCGCACTATGAAGCCTTATAACGCTGTTTATAAAGACCTTATTCAGCACTCTAACTTCAATATCAGTGTGAAGAAGCGGCGCGCGAGCACTCTGTATGGGCTAGTTCTGCTAACAATGTACACTCGGCTAGCTTAGCTCACAGCCAACAAACAAACACACACACACCGGGGCGGACAGGCAGACACGCTTCAAATACAGCTTTAAACCCGGAAATAAAGGCTGTAAGACGGAGCAGGAGAGCTGTACGGACTCACCGGAATTGAGTTCGTTTAACGGAAAACTTTGCCGAAGAGAGATTGGAGTCGCAGGAGCGGCAGGAACAGCTTCACACGCAGCTCGCGCTGCCTCGCGCTACTGAAACCGCGCTCGCGCAGAGCAGGACGCACTACAATGTAAACAAATGTGTTCATCCGCTCCAGGAACTATACACACACACACTATACACATTCACCCAGCTCACATAATTTAGAGTTATTCGGGAAATTTTAATAATAATAAAAAATAATAATAAACCCACAATTTCGAATTGCTACTCGTGTCTCTAACGTTATTTCATAGCAACTGACATCCACTCCGGGTTTCTGTTCAATTTCAGGACGTGACGTCATCGTTTTCACCTGCTTAAGTGAGAATCACAGAAAGTGAAAGCATCGACTGAGAGTCAAAATTGTCGTTTTTTTTTATTTTATTTTTTTATATATCACCGCTATGTCAGTGTGTCGTGTCAGTCAAATCCAATAAAACAATACTAATACAAGCAACTTCATTAGCTTCATAGTTAGCTTCTTTTTCAGTGCTACTTGAAGGCAGGTTAAAATGCACATCTGGACAGGTGTCAAAGATGTACATTTTGGACACTGAAAATGAAGTTAATTATGAAAAAGCTTAATTGTTTAAATGTGATGTGAAAAGGGGAAACTGAGCCCAGGCTGAGGTTATCGAGGTGTTTGTCCCCACCTTGTGGTGCACTGTTACATGAGCAACAGCATTTCAATCATAAACGTGACATCCACCCATCTACAGTATGAACCTCTATAATCCAACCAGGGACTTTGGAGGCCAATTGTGTTTATTTTTACAACTCTTGCAGTGCAATGAGTTCACAACACGCATTCACATACCAATCTAACCTGCATGTCTTTGGACTGTGGGGGAAACTGGAGTACCAGGAGGAAACCTCCCGGGAGAACATGCAAATAGACCACAAGGCTGGAATCAAAGCCGGACCCTGCTGGAGGTGGGAAGGTGACTGTGCTAACCACTAAGCCACCGTACGGCCATAAACATGATAACAATAATAAGAAGAGACAACACTGTTTAATGTCCTCAAAAATGCATCTTTATTCAATATCTCAAAACCTATAAGCAAAAAAAAAAAAAAAATCACTTTACATTATAACTGATTAAATACATAAAGATAAAACAGAATATTCTATGAGTTAAACCCTGGGAGAACACAAGGCACCATTCCAGAAGATTAACAATCTGTTTGAGGTCTCGCATCCTGACTGGGGGCCCTGAATTTACCGACAAGAATGAAAAAATAAACATATCCATTTCTGTACTTGTGTTTCGTAAAAAGTTATAGTACATTTGAAAAGTCAGCTGCATGCGCATGTTTGCCTCCACATACGTGCCCGTTAGAAGGACAACCCACAATTGTGCTTCCAGTGCATTTTCACATTAGTGACCCGGGACAGAATTTAGCCCCAGGTCGTCGTGTAGTTAGTTTTTGGATTTGACAAATTAATGTTAAAAAAAAAAAGGAAAAGAAAGAAAGAAAGAAAAAAAAAAAACTCACACTAAAATCAAAGGCAATCAGAAACTGGATGGACGGCTGAAAAGACCAGCAAACACTGATTAGACTCGACTACACCTATGGCAAGACTGCAGCTGTTGCTTCCAATGTGCACGTCTAAACAGATCACATCAGACATGAGGAGTGGTGCTTTCACATGTTTAGAATTTACAACATGAGAGCTGAGCGAAAGGGAAAAGAAAAAAAAATCTTTGGTGCAGAAAAAAATGAACACACCCATTCGATCAATTTAAACGTTTACACAGGTATTGATCAGTTTGATCAATGATGCAGCAAACTAAATTCATAACATCAGCATTCATACAGTATGGCTAAAGAGAGGGCTGTTAAATAAGTGCATAAATTACTACAAAATTGTCCAAATTCTAGATTAGTCGTTTCAAACTATAAAATATTCTAACCGCATTACACACCAAACTCCCACACATGACTACTGACAAAGACTAGAATTATGTAAATACAAAATGTTACAATTCATTTTAAACTCAATTAACAGAAAGGTGCCTGAAAAGAAAAAACAAGAATGAGAAAAGACAAAAAGTACAGGTAAGTGGATTACATCTCAGGTTGAAGCAAAAATCTCAAAAAATGTGCAACGTCTGCATAAAACATATAAAAGCTCATGTACTATTCTCTAACCTAAGAGGCGACAGAAGTTTGTGGTTGAGGAAGTGTCATGTTTATAACACAGGGAAAAGCAGCAATTATGTCACTGGGTAACATTTAAGTGAAAAAAAAAAAAGAAAAGAAAAATTAAAGTTGGCAACGTTGATCTATTGTGATAAAACATTTTCCATTTTCATGTGAACTGTATAAATATTGCCTAATATTGTCTTGTGACAAAGTTTTCAGCCAGGACCACATTTCAGTGATTAGCCACAAAGATTTTCTGCAGCTTAAGTTTAAAATACCTAAAATAGGAACTGATCTGTAACATAATCTATTTCAGTTCCTGAAAGGGAAAGCAGTTAAACACTTCTGATCATGTGTGAGAATTTTTTTCCAGTCCATTTTCTACAGACGGTCGAAGAACGAGACAGTGAGAGGAAAGACACCGAATGTGCAAAGTCTGCTAATGTCGGGAACGACCACCTTCAAATGCATGGTGCTCCTCGTGCGCTGAAAGAGAAATTACAAGTTCTTAGCTCTTCTGAGGTACACTACCTGAGCAAATACTAAGTAATTGTTATAAATACTCAGTGAATAACTTACTGAGAAGAAAACAAGATAAACACATACATACTGCTGGACATATTGTATTGGTTAACATTTGCATAGGAAAATTCAGAAGAAAAAGTTGGCTTTTGTAACTTACGTTTATAAAATACTGCTTTAAAAGATATCTGTGGAAGGAGCTCGTAGATTCTCCCTAAAATGTTTGCCTCATTAGCAAAAGATGCATTTCCGTTCCAGACCTGGACCACGTCCTCTCTGTCTCGCACACTGACGCTAACACCAACAACTTCATCTTCTAAAAGGAAACAGAAAAGGAATTTGCATGTCATAACACATAGTACAGGTGTGCATCTGTGAACTCCAAGTCATTATTCACTTCTTTTCAATTTAACTCAAATCAGATTTTTTTTTTACTTAAAATTGATAATGCAGTTTTTTCCCCTTTTAGTTCAGTTTAGTTATTTAGAAGGTAGAAGAAAACCCGGACTGTACCTACTCAAGAGTATAGAAGAACCATTCGCTGAGAGTAACTCAGGCTCTCCACCTTGCCATTCATGATTTAAGTTTCTTAAAAATACATGCTATATGGCCAAAGATTTGTGAACACCTGACCATCCCATTCACAAAGCTGAAAGCACACACTGTATATATTCTCTGTATACCGTAATGTTAAATAGCTCCTTTATTGAGACTAAGAGGTCCATGACGATACCCCTGTGTACAAAATTATCTGCCCAGGTTGGAGTGGAAGGATGTGATTGTCCTGCACAGAACCTTGACTTCAACCCCACTGCAACCAAGAAGCTGAGTGCATCACAGGCCTTCCGACCCAACATCAGTGACTTTTCTCACTAACACCCTTGTTGCTGAATGAAGAAATACTAATAGCCAGAATCTAGTGGAAAACCTTCCCAGGAGAACGAAGGTTATTATAACAGCAATGAAGGATTATGTCTGGAGTGGATGTTCAGCAAACACATTAGGGGTGTCCAAATACTTTTAGCTGTAAACATACTTAGCCATTCACATGCTTTATGAGCACTGACAATATACAAAATATATTTGTATAAACATGTCTGTTTAGTTTTTAAAAGTTATTAACTTTTAAATGTTGTTTCACAACCAAATCCTATATTATTTTTCACCTAGACTATAATCATCAAAGAACGTTTTGCATTTATTTACTCTGTTATAAAACTCACCTGATGCACAATAGTCAGTAAACTGTTCACCGATAGTAGCCAGCAGTAACTCTTTCCATACGGCTAACTGGAGAGAGAAGAGGAAAAGAGGACACGAAAAAAGCAATGCAAAATCTTGTGGATTTGTGGAATACAAGTTAGATTTAAAATAAATGATTAGCATGGGTATAATATATTTAATAGGCTGAAAGAACAGAAGTGTACTGTTCCACTTTAAAAAGTCACCCCCACACAACAGATAAGACTTAGCAGTTAGAATAACTTACTGTGCTCTCCTTTGGTACTTTCATCTTCCACACACCTCCCTTTGCATTACTTTCCTCCTCCCTACATGTTATACACAAAAAGACAAGATTTTAAATGAGCAGAGAAAACCAGGAGAAACCACAACAACAAGAGAAACATGCAGAACATCTCAAATTTACAGGAACGTTACCATAGTGGTCTTCTTTCTCCTCGCATTAAGTGGTAGCTACACCTCAGTGGGAGGCATGACACCGGAGGGATGTTGTTGTACACACTCCAAAAACTCTAAACAGTAAAACAGGAAGGTTTATTTAAATTGACTACAACTGGCACTGTTTTGGCATCATAGTGACAGATAAAGAACTCACTCGTTCTCTATACCACTTGTTCTGTACGGTTTTCCCCACAGGCGTGAAATACACTTTATAGCATTACCTGGCAGCACAAAAGTAGTCCTCTGCATATTACCTTAATCACAATTTTTAGATTTTTTTTTGTTGTTGTTGTTATTTCTATTAATTTCACATAGATCCAACCAACAAACGCTTCCCTCCATCTACTCATATATGAAGAGTAAGATGAAGTAAAAAATAAGTACTGAACACTCTTTGGTTTTAGCCATTCTTTCCATTACTACATTTTAATAAATATACATACATGACTCAGGATTGTGCAGCACAACTTAGGCAATATGATGAACCGAATTTCAGGCAAAAGAAATAGCAGACAGTTTAATGTCTGACGCCTTCCTCTGTCGACACACACAGACAGGACTTCTGTATAAGCAGACGTTTTTGTTGTGTTCTTTTTTTTGGGTCCAATGCTGTGCTGCTGCCATGGATCCGTGCGATTCGAATTTTTAGGGTCTTCCTGTTTTTTTGGGGGGGGTTTTAAGAAGAGACTGTTCACCACGTAAAACTATGTTTCTCCGCAGAGCATGTGCGACCTTCAGTACGCCCTTCTTATGAACAGAAACAGATACAGGAGCGGTAGTGCGAGAGGGAACTGTCTGCTACTAGTTAATCAATCACAGATGGCATCATACAGGGTGGGCAAATATACTTGGGTGGCCTGCTGATGAATACAATGTGTGGGGAAACACTGCTACAGAGAGCCACGCGAGGCCTGTGACCTACTGTAACCCAGGGCACTCGATGCACTAGGACAGGATGATAATCCTTCGCACGCATAGAAGCAAAACACACATGCACAAACACACACGAACACTACAGGCAGGAAAAAAACAATTAGCCTAATCTGCATGTCTTTGAACAGTGGGAGGAAACCCGAGTACCCAGAGGAAACCCACCAAGGCACAGAGAGAACATGCAAACTCCACACACAGAACCGAGGTAAGAATCGATCCCTCAACCCTAAACATAATTCAGGTAAGCCTATTGCAATTTTGTAATAAAAGAGCACATGTTTTGATCAGTAATTTAACTTCACTCACACTAAGGATAAATGCCTTATAAATTTATCCATTTAACGTTGCTTACCTGAACAGTGTGTACTGTGTAGATCTTTTTCAGATTAGATTCACACTCTGCTGCTGTTGTCCCTGGTAAGGACCTAGGACACATGAAGCACAAAAATATTAAAATCAACAACTACGTATTTTTTTGGTATTGTTAGAGAGAAAATACTAGCAGGTAGTGAAGGAAAACAACTGACTCAATTACTTTTAGCAATGGGCATTGGTCCAAAGCAGCTTTATAGACATGAAGAAAATTATGGACAGAAATTAGAAGAAAAAAAAGAAATAATCAGAGAAAGTATCAGCTAAAATTATTTGCGTTTGATGAGAAAGCTGGGGCTTCGGTGGCAAGAAAAAAACTCCCTGACACGACAATATAAATAAACCTTAAGAGGAACAGTGGAGAACTCATCCTCATTAAGTTGATATCAGATGCGGTCTGATCAGTGCGGTCATAAAACTGCTATATCTGTGTGCTATAAGGTGCTGCACTGAATAAACTCTCTAAAAATAAGTTTACAAATGAAATATCTGAACTAAATATTTCCCCCACATTTATTCCCAGATTTAATCACGGCTAATTAATATAAAATCTGTTTTTTAGTTTTGACAGAAAACCTGTAAAGAGGATATCTAAAGATAGTTTTAACTGTTTAGTGAAAAGTCGACGGTGAGGTAAATGCCAGATCATACATCATGAATAACTGTGACTCTTGCACAGTTACATAAGTAAAAATCCACAACATTCCACTGGCTTTGCAGTATATGATCGAGATGAGAAAAATAGATGTGTGAATATTATACATGTCAGAAACTGTGTATGTGTGAGTAATGTTTTTTTTTACACTTGGAAAGACAGAGTTAGTCTGTGCCAGAAATTATTAGACACTCAGTGCCTCAGCCTAATTTGGCAAAAGTTTTTCAACATTTCAGTCAGTGATTTAAATTATTTTTTTTTTTCCCCTAATTGTTTTTTTTAAGTGGTTATTGCTACATTTATTCCAATTGAAACAGGTCGAACTCAACATCAACAGGAGCAGCTTCAGGTAATGTTCAAATCAACCATCAGAATGGGGGAAATCCCAGCAGTGATCCCAGAAATTTTGACAGTGGCATAATTGTTGTTGCCAGACGAGCGTCTCTGACTACTTCTATGCCTGCTGATCTCCTGGAGTTTTAACACAAAAACATCTCGAGTCTGTACAGTATCTCAACAGCTGAAATCCACTCCTGTCAGCCAAGAACAGAGAGCTGAGGCTGCAGTGGGCACAGACTGACCAAAACTGGATGGTGGATGGTATTCATCCGCCTGTTACAATAATTCCACATAAAGCCTATAATCTCTCAAGCAACCACTCGAGATATCACGCTATCAAGAATCTCAAACGATCACTGACTGAGAGACAGACAGGTAGACAGCAATGAAAAGGGGTCAAGTTCTTAAACATAAAGTAAGTAAAGTCTTTGTTTAACAAACTGATGGAACCGTTTGACCTCAAAGTAATCTTGACCCTCTTAGAACCATTACCAAAATCTAATCAGTTCATCTGCAAGTTAATGATCAAACTTTTAATGAAAATCTTCAACATATGTTCGAACAGACAGAGACATGGACAGACAAATGAATGCTTAGTGAGGAAGGCATGAAAATAAAAAAAATTTTTCTTTGTCTCTCGTTTTTTCCCCTCCGAACTTCTGCCTAATTTATAGCATTCACTCTCAAGACACCCGTGATCGGCTAGTGTCGCTATGATCAATGTGGGAGAGTAAACCTGCCATCCTGCTGCCTAAAAGAGCACGGCCAATCTGCTCTCCCAGCGCCACCACAGAGAGAATAGGGTGAACACACTTGCATTGCACCACCAGACAGCCTCTAGTATCATTAAATTGTATTAAAATACCAATCTTTTTTATTTAAATAATGGTTTGCTTTATTGTAAGTGGACTGTAATTGCGTATATAGTTTAAAATTCAACTCAGACGCCCAGTCAAGCTGGTTTATGTTAGATATCAGGCTAGAATTTACTAGTTATGAAAAAAAAAAAAAAAACTAAAAGAAAATGCTCATCACCTTAAAAGTCCTTAACTTGTTAAAGAAATGGTAATATATGGGAACTTTGAGGGAACTGCAGGATTATCTAAAGAGGACAGGTCACTCCCTGCATTTTCTTTACATGTATGAGCTATGGCGTAGAGTGGAACAGGGATGCTTTATCTAATCATTATTATTATTATTATTA
>JAQQZT010000015.1:15984988-15995062 GCA_030068275.1 Clarias platycephalus | reverse complement strand
ATTTTCTTTACATGTATGAGCTATGGCGTAGAGTGGAACAGGGATGCTTTATCTAATCATTATTATTATTATTATTAAACCACCATATACAAGCACACATAAATCATCACATTCTTGTGGGTAAATGTTACACTTGGTGATGAGACCAAGGTAACGTTTCGGGCATAACCACTACATATATATATAAAATAGGTGCAAAACCAGGGTAGCTTATCACCAAAAGAACACCTTACTCTTGATGAAACATGGCGGTGGAAGCATCTCTTTAGCTTTTTTTCATCTTCCAGCATAAACACCAAAAAAACAAATTCAAGTCAACAAATAAATAGCTATAGACACGCTTCCCTTAAAGCTCAGATTCGGGCCATATTAACATTTCTGCTATAGCTTACGGCTGCTATAAATTCTGACCTGCCAAGAGCAACCTCTCACTTTCAAGGAAAACGGAGACTGTTTTTAGTTTATTAGTGTGAAATAGAATTCATCAGTGTATGCTTGATTTGGCTAACATTAGCTAAGTAGCTCATTAAAATTAATAAACTGTATTTATTAAGAATGTCACCAACAAATCAATGTCACCAAGAAAAATTGTTTAACCAAGTGTTTTGGTTAGCAGGATGACCAGAGGAAATTTCCTTTGAATTCACCTTGAATTTGTCTGCTTAGAATTAAAATACTGAGGGTTCGAAATGTATGTGTCGAACCAAATTTTAAAACTGAACACCATCACCTTTTGTTAGCTTGGTTGTGTCATTTGCTTGACACTGGTGATATTCTCATGTGGTGATTGGACTACCTGATAAATGTTTGTAAAACAGTATTGTAGTCAGAGACCAGTTGCTTGGTTAGAAACACCATTCAAGCTTTCAGATTCTAAAACCTAAACACTGCAAAATACAGATATAAATTATTACATGCTTAATACAAGTTTCAACCCTTGTGCCCCTACCTAGCATGAAGAATATTTTCAAGGTCTATGCAGATGGCCTTGGTCTCTTCTCTTGTTCACTTTATCTGGATCCAGCGTGTTTCCTTAGTCACAGGATCTTGACTATTTTAGGGACTGCTAACCTGGGACCCTGCTACATTATTGTGTGCTCAGCCACTGCAGCGCACCACAGCACGATAGGTGCCATCTTTCCAGGGATCCATAGGCTTATTACTGCCTTTCTAAAGGGGGCAAGGCAGCTCCGCTCATCATAATCCAGTAAGAACCTGGTGTGAGATCCACCCCCTTTGTGTAAAAATCCCACAAGGACCCTACTACAGTGTGTTGACTTGACCTAAAGTATGTCGACTTGAAACAGGTGTGTCTGAAAATTTCAGCTGGAGACATGCTTACTTTGCATGAGCTGATGGCATGATAACTCGCGGGTGACCTTGTGGCTGAATCTGGGATATTCGCCGAAGGTCATATCACCCAACAATGTAGATCAGACAAACAATCTTTTGACTAGGGAGGGTTCAACAGGGGGTGAGCTTGCAATGCCAGGTACATACGCTATAGTGTTATTTGAATTTAATGCAAATATTGCATCAGCATGCAACTAGCATTTTCTCAAAACCATTTGTGTTCATGGTAATGTCTTTCTGGGGTGATTATCATGTTGGAAAATCCATCTACAAGTCTTGGCTTACTGTCAGAGGCAACCAGATTCATCAAGATTTATCAAATTCATATGATGACATAAATCATTCACCTTGATTCCCTTGACCAATACAATTGAAAAACAACCCCAAAAGCAACAATCATACAAAAATGTATAATGCGTATGGGGTCATGTGCTGAATTAAACAAAAAAAGTTTTTGATGGCAACTTATCTAATAGTTGAGTTTTAAATCAAGGAATGAATCATGTATAAATGCATAAATAAATGCATAAATCTGAAATTATAACCTTTAAAGTTTTGTCCCCCTTCCAATTCCTGATTTTTTATTCCCCTGGCATTTAAACTTGAGTTTAGACTTTTGTATATCAATCTGGTGGCTTGGGCAGGTCAAGACTCACCTGTCTTTGCTCGTTTCACCAATTAGGGTGGATGACAATGACAAAAAAATTTTACATAAGTGCAAATGTGTTGCAGGTTAATTGCAACAATATTTTATGACGACAGCAGTTATATATACAGCTTGATTGTTTTAGGATGACAATGGTTGTTTGCTCTTAAAATACACACAAGACTTTGCAAAAGCCTTAAGCTTCATATTTTGCTTCCAAATGTACTATTCGTACGGGATATTATCTCGGAAATTACCCCCTCAGATAAGAGTTTTGGTTATATTGATAAAAAAAAAAAAAACAAGAAACAAATATAGTTAACATGCCCTGCATGTTTCACCGTGTTATAATCTAATAGCTCAAGCTGTACGCTTGATTTATCTGTAACACATTAACTTTCAATTTTAATGTAACCTTCCTTGCTTAATTGTGCACTATTTTGGATTGGCTATTGTCTGGAAATGTCAATATAGGTCTAGCTGTATGATATAAACAGCTGTTTACCGCAAACAGTGTTTACCACATCCTGCTGTACGTGTCATCTATCACTTTCTAATCATTCTTTTAGCTTTTTCTTCTTCTAATGGTTCATCAGCTTTCTCTTTCTGCAATTTGTATTGTTGAGTATAGCGATATGACCCAACACCCAAAATACTTTTAAAGCACTTCAACGCAGCCTCCATTCTTCACGGACGATGGATAAAAAGGAAACAAAAACCTTGAAAAATGTATATACGACTCCACCAATTCACAGACATGCTGATTCACACTGGACTAATATCATCACAGGACCTCTGTGTTCGGCGAAATATGGTTGGTAATTTGCGGATTAATTTTTACTTTACAAATTACAGACATGGCCGACTCGCATGGGATTAAGATCACAGACAACCGCCGCATTTATTACAAACCACACGAGGTTCTCGGGTAATACTAGTTCCGCGTGAATAAGATAAAAGAGAGAGATTTTCGTACATTTTCTGTGTCATCTTTAGGAATAGTTCAGGAACTTTCTCACTGTCTCATTTGCAGTCCAGTCCCTGAACCTGACCAATTTCAGAGAAATGTTTTTTGTTTGTTACGTCACACAGTGAATCATTAAAGCATAAAAAACATGAACCAGTGAGAAACAGGTGCAGATGAGACTAGTTTACTAGTGGTGCTGAATGCTGAGTGGTTGGAACAGACGAGAAGGGAAATGAGGTTGTTGTTCAGGTTGTTACATAAGCAAACAATTTCTTTTCTTTTTTTTTTATGGATGTTTATATTTCTTTTGTTTATTCTGAATCATTTAATTGAATTTAATATTAAGACACAGGGGGACCAAAAACTTTGCACAGCACTGCAGATTCTTCAGGGTTTGTATTAACGCCTTCTGAAAAAAATAAAGGTCTCAAAGATTCAAGCAAGTAAAATAAAAACAAATGCCACACAAATTAGCACAGAAAATTTTTTTAATAAACAAAAAGCTTTTTTTTTTTTAAATACCCATTAACCAGCATTACCAGCTAATCAGCATCATTTACTAATTCTGAATTGCCATGCCCTACACGTTTCCATCAACGCAACAAGAAGTAGTAATGCTCTACGCATTTACAAAAGATGCAGAACAAAATAAATTTAAAGTTATTATTGGCTCATCCAAAGTGTAAACAGGACTTCAGCCTCTGCTATTTAACAACCTTTACCCTTGTTGCTAAAAAGTCTGCAGTAACACTAGGTTAAGCTCTCACTCATCACCTGGTTTGGGTTTCAGGTTACATTCATGGGTTATTTAAATCAGCATGCAATAAAAGGTTTGTAGAGTTTGGTTAAACTACATCTGTTTCTGCAATCACTAAATCCACACGTACACAAAAAAAACAGAGCAGTATCAGAATGATAAATTATGTACGATCATGTCGTGTGATTTTAAAATGTGCTGCATTATCTACTTATAAAATAATATACTTCAACTATAATATAATACACTTCAATACGGTAATAATTTGTTCAGAAAAAGGCTAGATTTTTTTTTTTTTTTTTTTTGGGGGGGGGGGGGGGTTGTTGAGAAAATAAAAATGAACTTGACGTTTAATTTCATTACTGAGGAAGTTTAAGGTGAACGCCGAGAGAGAGAAAAAATTAATTTCGGCTCCGTCCAAAGCCACAAAACAGCCCTACACAGAACTATATCGCAGTACCTGTAGCAATAAGAGCACTATGTCACACACTACCTAGTGTACTCGTTTGCGGTTTGGGATTCACCCATCACGAGCGGCTGACGCGCGAGACGACCTACTTTTTGACGTTGCTAGCTAACAACATCACAGTGAGTGAGATTAGCTCGCAGGCTAACTTTATGCTAGCACGAAGCTATGTTGTCTTTGTAAACAATCCGCCCAACATGAATATGTATACATTATGTTATAAACCCTCACACAAATTCTACATTTATCTCAAAGAGTACATTATACATGCACATTTAAAAGAGTTAAAATCTGAAATCAGTGAGCTGGTTGTAAACAGCGGCTCGCTGGGGAGAAAGAGCTGGGCCTTTGTTAGGAAGCATGAACGAGACAGGCAACAATTTAATCCGAAATTAAAAAAATTAATAAAACACACGGACATAGATTAATTAATATCGGCGTAGTCTTAATCCTACCTATCGAGCCAGAAGGTCCATGGAGAGTGTAGGGGGAGTGAAGTGCCGTCCTCGACGTTGTTTGTGATGTTTTCCAGTTCTCTCTCGTCGATGTGAATGTTATTTTCAGAAGCGGTCACAGGGCTGCTTCTCCTTCCCGCGTTCAGCTGCATATTCTGGGCTGCGGGTACTGCCATTTTCACTGATAATCTGTTAACCAAAGCGTAAAGTTTCACTAGTAAAACTAGTTTTAGTGCCTCATGGGAAAAAGCGACGCTCTCGGCGCTGCTGACTCATTTGCCGCTCGGCCAGCTGCTCCGCCGCGTCACCGCCGAAAACAAGCCCGAGGCACCGAGTGAAGCGAGCAGCTGATCGCTGTCCAGAGTCACAAGTAGCACAAAACGTTTCAAAATAGAAGCATGTGAAATATTTCAAAGCATTAGCATAATGAATGATGAAAGACTTAGTTTAAAGTCCAGGGATGTTTTTTTTTTTTCTGTGAATAGTTTGTCCGCAAAATGTTTTTGTATCAGAGTCTATTACTGAACTACTGTCATTTTGTACAAGCGTTCCTTTTCATATTCCAGATACATAATAATGTGTAAAATATTATAATTAAAACAGTCATCTATACAGTATATCAGGGATTTATACATATTTTCTCACTCATTTCCCTATTGTTTTTATTCAGTAAAGCTGCTTTGCGACAATGACCTTTGGTATTTATCTATTCTAAAATTCTGATTCTTTGTTTCTTTGTTTGGCAGGTGGGTAGTGTTTGCTGTGTTAACTTGCACAGATGTTCAGTCACAGGTGCCTCATGGGCCTTCCTCACTGAATGTAACAGTAGTCATCTTCAACTTTTACGTCATACTGTAAAGATATCGCAGGCATCACACACTGAATGTACTGGTAGGCAGCAGCATCAATTTTTTAAAGAGAAAAATGCCAGCTAGTAATTTGTAGTTATTCAGTAGCAACACTTACGATCATTAGTACAGCTACAGCCAGGAGCCCCCAAGATCTGGTGTATAACATCTTGTTAGCTAACTCAAGAATAATACGAGTAGGGAAAATTTCTCTTTCCTGTGGATCCCAACCCATTCAGGTATCCGGGGAAATGGGAGTGCAGACAAGTTGGCGAAAGAAGTGGGATAATGAACCATCCCAGGTGTCATTATACATTTGCATTCAATACAGGACAAAGTAGCTGTGATAAGGAGGGGGGAAAACTCTGAAAGAGGAAGTATTAATTAGCAGATTATTGGACACAGCAACCATAATAGCACTCTATTTATTGTATGTAAACTCCCAATCGGACTCCATGAAATTCCATGAAAGTGAGACTGTTCCTCTCGTGCAGGAAATATATGCAGGAGAGGCTAGATATGGTGGTGCAGCTCCAAGAGTTAGGGAGAGTAGAAAGCAATGTTAAGAGACTCTTAGTATGTGGAGTCACTGACCAGGAATGCAAGCATTTAATGTTGTTTTGGAGAAAGACTGGACTGGAAAGTCAGCTTTAATGGAAAGGAGAGAGAGATCTATAAGTGGTGGTGATGTGACCTACAGAACTCCAACTAGATGCTGAGAGGTACTGAGAGAGAAAGCAGATAACGAGTTCATGTCACAGAACAAGTCCAGACAAGATCAGGGAAGGAAGCATTAGACATTAAGGAAGGCTGGTCTGGAAAATCAGCTCTAAGAGGCTGAGAAGATGAGGGAGAATGAGACCTACAGTTGGCGATAATGTAACCAACCTAATGGATTTCAACCACTGTTAAACAACAACTAAGATGAAAAAGAGTAGGCATCATCATCATCTTTTATGACATCCTGTGAGCGTGTCACAGCGTGAGGAGCACACTCCATTCGCAGGTAATGGTAGCACGCAGCCAGTCAGGTACGTCAGGTCTAGCCCATAGTTAAAGCATTATACTGTATAGGTTGGTGTAACCAAAACATGAAAAAGGTGAAAAGAATGTAACAGTAGTGAAAATGGGTATATCAGACCTAGCTCGTAACTAATGAAATCCCGGATCTGATTGCGACTCGGCTACAGCAACAGCACATACATCAAGCAGAAGTAAAGCCGCCAGGGACTTTGGAGCAGTTTGAGGAGCGGCAGCAAGTTGATTGTGCACTCCGTTTGTAGGTAATGGTAGCACACAGGCGTCAGGATCCGCAGGAAACCTCTAGTATATATATAATGCATAGAAAAAACATTATGCTAAGATTTATAAAAACGTTAGAGTGAGCTCTGTGGCATCCTCCACTATCACCACCAACAGTGGAACCCCCAGGGTTGTGTGCTCACCCCTTTTCTGTATATACTTCACACCAGGCCTCACTAAATGGCAGACCGCAGTGCTGATGCTTTTCTGATGAATGAGAATAATTAATATACCAGTAATCTAGCGTTTTTCCCAGCCCAGTTATATGCGACACTCAACATAGCCAATCAATGCGCTAGTTTACTGTGTATAGACAGTGAGCAGCAAATGTGAAAGAGCATGGCTTACTCCAAGAAAAGGTAATAAAAGGTAGACTATTAAAACTGAACCTTGAAATATGAATGAACTTCCTATGTTTAAAAAGTTTAAAATAAGTTTGTCTCATGTGTTCCGAAACCGTGGCACTAATAAATAGTATGCATAATGTGATGCGCCACTATGAGATAAAACCAAACCGAGGGCCTGGGATGACAGAGCAACCAGAATCATTTCACATTCATTTACTGCCCAGCAGCGTGCAAATGAAGACTCACTAAAGATTAAAGATTGTTGCTTTTATTCCATACAAATACAAGGAAAAATACAAGGCCATCAAAGTTCAAACTGTCCACATGTTTAACGTAATTACTGAAAACTCTCAATAAATATTATTGAATGGCTATGAAAATTTTTTATTGTTTATTTTGATAGACTTAGAATGATTGCATATATCAAGATCTGAATCCTAACACAAACATAGAACTTGAACGTCACTTGAATTAAATTTTATTGACCAAAGCTTTAAATTTTAATTCAGTACCCCTGCTTTAAACAAATGACCGCACCGGCTCCTCAGCTATCACTACACATTTCAAATGCTTGGAGGCCTCTTAATGACAATGACATTATCTCCTTCTGAATGTCACTAAAACAAAAAATATTTCATTGTGAATCCTGGTTTACTAGACAGCACACAGCCCATAGCCCCTCAGCTATTAACATTAATAATAAAACTTTTTACCAGGTCATCTTCTTCAAATATCTTGGAATCACTCTGGACAAATAACCATAGTTTTGATCGACACACTACTGACATCCATAAACACCGTCAGCAAGGACTTTATGTTATACACAAACTCAGAGCTCTGTCTGTTTCACCTCAACTTTTTTTATAACTATATAAAGCATTGTCCAGCCTCTCGTTCTCTATTGCTTACCTTTAACAGAAACAAATTCATCAAAAATATTGGTCTGCCCACCCAAAACCTGTTCGATCTCAACAATAAACTCCTGACTCATCCCCACCCACCAACTCATCCCACTCTTCCTTCTTTTACCATTAGGTCTATGACCTGGAAAAGGGCAAGCTTTAAAAAGTGCATCAGCTATTTAAGCTCTCAACAATGTGTTACATTGAGTCACACATACAGTATGTGCTGTTTTCTGCTATGTTTTACCAATCGTGTAAGCTACACTACAAATTTCCCCTGGTGAACAATAAGGTATAAAGTTTTATGTTATAAGGTAATATGCATAAACAGGCAAATCTCTTTACATCCAAAAAGGCTATGCTCAAAGCATTTCTTATATCATAAGTGAAAATTTGGAGAATGTAATAATCATGGGGTAGCACAAATAACGTGACGAATATATCAGAAAAAGGGATGTAAAAGTGACTTACAAGTTTTGTAAAATTCATCAGAGGCATTTATAAGAAAGCCCCCTTTTTTCTGAAAGTAGAAAGTAGTACAAAGACCAAAGACATGCACAGTAAGGTGATTGGCATTTTAAAATTTCCCATAGTGTGTGTATATGCGTGTGCACTTGTACCATGTGTAGTGAACTTGCATCAACATCTCAACTCATCCAGGGTGTACCTCTTGTGCTCTGGCCTGCCATTTTGGATTGCCATGAGCACTCTGAAACACTGAATTATGAAAACCACTATCCAGTTCAACTGTTATTAAAATTCTATATTGGTGGCACATGTTATGCCCTCCTTCCATGTTCCATTAAACAATTTTTTTATTTCTTTAACTGTGCATCCCTCGGCTGACACGGCATTCACAGCATCACAGATTACAATTCATTTCTGTGTTTTTGATTTACCTATAATGCCAGTGTTCACGCTCTGGAAGATCACTTTTAGTTTGTTTAAGTTTAGTTTAAAGTACTTCAAAGAACTCATTTCAAAGAACTGTGATAGTTCTTCTTCTTGTTCTACTTACTACTATGTGGAATTTAGGGGCAGTACCTATGCTAATTACATGCTTATCCTATTCCAATTTTATGCACCTCCAATGTAACATCAAGTGGGATTTATCATTCATCTCACCTGGGTAAGAGCAGATCGGAGTGCTTAGAATGTTTAGTGCGTCTGGTATTGACTTCTCTTTTTTCTTATATTTTCTCTTAATTCTTCTCTTAACTTTTTCACTTACAGAAAATTTAGAGACAGTTTAGGATAAATATAAGAGAATGTTGCTGCATGAGGACCTTTGTCCCCTACGCCCAGAAGCACAGAATATGTGTTCATTGATGAGAATGTTTCACATGCTCCAATAATTCTTTCATAACAGATTAGTATCATGAGGTAGAAGAGCTATAATGAAAAAAACAAAATCTCTTCTTCAGCCCATCTCAATAGGGTAAATCAAATTATCAGAAGATTATGGGGGGAAAAAAACTGCACATACACCATTTTTCAAAAGTATTTATACCCGTTTAACTTTTCCACATTTTGTTATGTTGTCAAACAGGTGTCAAACACGTTCCCCTTATTTAAGGATAAATGCAGAAAAGGTTTTCTTCCGCATTTCTCTCTGAAAATCAGAGTAAAATGGGTTGTCTAGACATTTTTTAGAAGAACAACGTACTTTGATTCAAAAGTTGATTACAGTTGGCAAAACATACAAGGAAGTGGAGAAAATGATAGGCTGCTCTGCTAAAATGATACCAAATAATTTTTAAGCTTTAAAATCGAGACCAAAACCAAAAAGACATGGAAGAAAATGGAAAACTACCATTCGAATGGATCGAAGAATAATAAAATTGATTCAAAGAACATCTAAAGTTACCTGTTATATAAGTCCAGCTATCAGCAAGAAGCCCTCGCAAAGTCCCATTGTTGAAAAAAAGACGTGTGCTGAAGAGGTTACAGTTTCCCAAAGAACACATTGACTGGCCTAAAGAGAAATGGTGCAATATTTTGTGGACTGATGAAAGCAAGATTGTTCTTTTT
>JAQQZT010000015.1:15973423-15984888 GCA_030068275.1 Clarias platycephalus | reverse complement strand
AAAAGTTATTATATGGATATGGAGCTTTACTCACTTTTTTGCAACACACTGCTATTATTTTGAACACCACTGTACAGCTGCAAGTCTCTATAAACTTTGCACTTATAGACAGTGAATTTTTTGCCCATTTTTCTTTGCAAAATAACTCAAGCTCAGTCAGATTGGATGGAAAGCATCTGTGAACAGCAATTTTCTTGCCACAGATTTCCAATTGGATTTACTGTAGGTCTGAACTATGCTAACACTGGGCCATTCTAACACATGGATATACTTTGATCAAAAGCCTTCCATTATAGCTCTGGCTATATGTTTAGGGTTGTTGTCCTGATGGAAGGAGAATTCCCATCCCAGTCTCAAGTCTTTTGCAGACTTGACTGGGTTTCTTCTAAGATTGCCATGTACAGTACTTGTCTCCATCCACTTTCCCATCAAACAGCTTTGAACAGCTTTTCTGTCCCTGCTAACGAAAAGCATTCCCACAACATGATGCCGCCACCACCATGTTTCACTGTGGGGATTGTGTGTGGGGATAGTCTCCTTTGAACAGTTGATATTAAGATGTGTCTGCTACTTATGCTCTGTAAAACCTTCACAACAGCTCTAATCAGAGGTGCTGATAACTGGTAATTTCTGAGGCTCTAAATGAACTTTTTCTCTGCAGCAGAGGTACGTTTTGGTCTTGCTTCCTGGGATGGTCTTCATGAGAGCCAGACCCCTAAGAGAATTCATTCAGAAGTTTATTTGTAAAAGATTTTGAAAACCATACTGTATATAATTTTCCTTTACTTCTCAATTATGTGCCACTTTTTGTTGGTCTACCGCATTAAATCCCAATACAATACATTACTGTTTGTGGATGTAATGTGACAAAATGTGAAAAAAGTTTAAGGATTAAGAATACTTTTGCAAGGCACTGTAATCCAAAGGCATACCACCAAATCTTATGGCATGAGAATGTTTGTCTGCTGATGGACCTGGTTCCCTTGTATTTAATGATAATAGGATTGCTAAGAAAAGATAGACAATGACCCAAAACACTTTGAAAGTCAACCAAGACTATTTACTGCAAAGAAGTGGAATGTTTTGCAGTGGGCAACTTAATCAACAACATGCAGTAATGACCTGGCAAAACACAACCAGGGTGGAAACTTGGCATCTGGTGATGTCTGTAGGTTCCACAATTCAGGGAGGATTCACCTGATATATGGTATTGTTAAAAGCGCTATATAAATAAAATTGAATTGAATATGAAGTACATACCTCCAACATAATGTGGAAAGTCTACACTTTGAGCATATAATTATTAATTTCAACTCCAAACTACTGTGGTAGACTGCTAAAACACAATTACAATGCCCAAATTGTTATGGATAAAAAGAATACCTGTTAAGAATACCTGTATTTGTTTTATTTATACCCTACCAACAGACTGTTAGGTTGAATCCCAAAAGCAGAAACCCATAAAATATTTAAAATACAAAGACAAATTGACATTGTATACTTACAATTTTTGTTAACAACAGTATGGGTAAAGCCCTTTTATGTTCCTGCATGACCTACCCTTGTATACACAACAAGGTCTATAAAGACATGGTTTAATGGGTTTGGTGTGGAGTATGGTCTTTTAGTGCTATACATGATCTAACTGTGAAAGGCCATGCAGTGCACGTGGTCCTAGTACTAGCACTTCTGTCTTGTCAGTTTTAAGTAGAAGGAACTTTCAAATGGCCGTTACACATTCCTCATTCCTCTTTGAATGTCATTAAGCTAGTGACCCATACTTGCTGAAACATACAACAACTGTGTCATCAATACAAATGCTGAAGCTAATACTTTAAACTAGAGTTAGCATGTATATTGAAAAAAAGGAACATTACATTACTTTAGTATGCAAAATAGAGAAGTCCCAGTTTACAAGCTTGATCAGTCACTCAAGCCAGGAGTGGGCTGTTTCCAAACTCCAACAGGTTTTATTTGCGCATCAAGGAGAATTGTATGATCAGTGGTCTCAAACGTTGCACTAAAGCAAACAACAAAAGCAAGGAGACACAACCCTACACCCCTTTCCTGCTCCAGCATGACTGCCCTTGTATACAAAACAAGGTCTATAAAGACATGGTTTAATGAGTTTAGTGGTCACAGGGGCCTAGAGCATATCCCAGGAGACTTTGGGCGTGAGGTGGTGTACACCATAGACAGGGTGCAAATCCATCGCAGGGCACAAACATACACACTCACACTACGGGCAATTTGGGAACACCAATTAGCTTAATTGGCATTTCTTTGGACTGTGGGAGGATACCCACCAAGCATGTGGAGAACACGCAAACTCCATGCACGGAGCAGTGGGAATCGAACCCCGGACGTGCAAGGCGACAGTGATAACTAAGCCACCCCGTTATTTTTTGTAACGGGTACAAATACCATTAACACATTTCAAGACTTTGTACTAATCTTTACCAAAGGGTTGGAAGCCAACAAGCTCATATTCAGTAGGTCTGATCTTGAAGATTTGAATATTAAGTCTTTAATGTTACAGAGTTGCTATGAGAATAAAGATCTTACAGCTGGGATGACTCCAGTATAGATGCGATAAGTGAATTTGTCAGGCTAAAATCAATGGGGAATGGGGTATAACTTTTTGGCATCCAGAAATTGTCTGCCCTTTAGGTTAAGAATCCTTAGATGCAGGGCCTCCAAGTGGCGCAGTGGTAAAGTGCTCACCCTATCATCCGGGGATCGCTGGTTCGATTCCCGGGTGATGCTGTAACCTCTCGCAGCCGGAGGTATAGAGAGCCGATTGGCCGAGCTCTCTCAGAGGGGAGGGATGAGAGGTACATCGTGCTCCCACATTAATCACGGCTCTACAGCCAATCAGGAAAGGTGCAGTCGGCTGGTGTCACGTAGTCTTCGGCCCTCCCGACTGAGTGGTAGTAGTAGCCTTAATGTGGGAGTCCCCTAGTGACAGGGAGGAATTGGACACGACTAAATTAGGGAGAACATCGGGAAAATGTAGATGCTTTCTATTATTGCTTCTTAAATGCCATATTTTAAGGTGCCTCCTAAATAACAAAATAAAAATGTAGGATACTGATGAAAACAAGAGATGTTGCCACGACAAATAGGAAGTATGAATGACACACGACTAAACAAACGCATTTCCTTTATTTGAAATGAAAGCTACGCTACAAGCAGAATTTGCCAAGCAGATTTTACTTCAGACTGCGCAGATGAGGGGGAAAAAAAAAATAAAAACAAGCAGCATTGAGAGAAACAGTGTATGCAATAACTGCTGTTTGAACACACAACTTGAATTAAATGCCAAAATAACTAAGAAACTGTGCCAGATATTCAATACACCACAGATAAACATAGTGTTAATCTATATTATGACAAGTATTCCTTATATGTAACCATCTTTACATAGTAAATTAAGGTTACCGATCATACACAAGAACAGAATTGCTTGCACAAAATAAATACACTAATTAAAGACATTTCATCTATAAAGATCACATCAACAGTTTCATAATGCTTTGAGGCAGTAATGACTTGGATGAAGTTTTGCTGCTTACCTGGCTCACAGCGACTTAATTAAAGAACGTGTCCTTGTGGCAAGTAAAAAGCTCGGTAACATCATTTAGGAGTAGAATTTACGATCGATGATAGACTGACAATACATAATTTCTATCAATATAAATATGTCCTTTACTAAATGAGTTGATTAAACATTATTTTTCGATCACCTCTCAAATTATTCATAAGTCATTTCCAATCCATCCATCACCTTGATTAATGTATGTTAGCACCTAGAACAACAGTCTTTAAATATGCTCATGTTTGCAGTTCCAGTTCAGCCATGTATTAGATTATTTATCACAGTTTATAAATACAATCATTCATTTAACAAACCAAAAGTACACACTTTTTTTTCTCTTGGGAGGTTCTACATGTTGTTCCTCATAACTGTGATGCCTTTATCTGACCTATACAGTGTCAGAATGTGGTATGGGGATCGTCGGTGTTGGAGAATCATACAGGCAATTTTCGTAACAGAGAACAAATATGTAAACTGGAGATCTAAGGCTCAAAACACACAGCGGGTTTCAATTTCTAACAAGTAAAAATTCTGACTCCACAACATTTAACTCTACAGTTCTCTCTGGGAAACAGTGTGAAAACCATCCATGCATTTCAATACTGTTTTTAGAACTAAAATCACGGTCACCATATCAAGGGCTGTTAAAGTACATTATTCTCACTGGATAATATTTAAAAAAGGAAGAAAAAAAAAAAAAAGAAGCTATTTTACTTCTAGAAGGCCCAAGGAATCCAGACAACTTTACTTTAGACTTTAGGTTTAGATAATACAGTTTCTTATACAGTTTCTTTTTCAAAACAGCAAAAATATCCAATATCATTAGTACATATATATAAGAATTCAAATTTAGCACACCTTTGGCTAACTTGCTAGCATGTATGATTATTATATGACTGTACAGAGTTCAATGGAAACACACTGCTACAAATCAGGAAAACACTATACGGTCAAATATGGGTGGACACCTGACCATCACAATCATATGGACTTGTTGATCGTGCCATCCCAGATTTAGTCCCGCATTGCAGTCATAATAACCTCCACGGTTCCGGTAAGGCTTTCCACGATCTGGATATCTGCTGTGGGGATGTGCCCATTGAGCTACAAGAGGATTAAGTGAGGTCAAGAATTGTCAAGTGAGAAGGACTGGTGTGCAGTTGGTGTTCCAAGTCACTCCAAAAGTGTTCAGGCTCTGTGCAGGCCATTTGAGTTCTTCCACTCCAGACTTGGCAAACCGTGTCTTCATGTGCACAAAGGCACCGTCGGTATACCATAACAAGTTGGGTCCCCTTATTACCCCTGAGGGGAAATTTAAATGTGATAACATACAAAGACATCCAATACAGCTGTGTGATTCCAACTTTGTGGCAACAGTTTGGGGAAGAATGCATATGGTGTGGTGGTCAGGTGTCCACAAACTTTTGACCATATAGTGTAGCTTTACCCAAGATGTGCTACATCATCTTCCTCTTGTGCTCCAAATGGTCACGCGTGTGACAAAGCGATACACGCTTTTGAGTTGTGTGGGGAGTTCAGGTGGCTGCTGTTAAAAACAGTATTGAAACACATGGCACACCTTGCCGTAAAATATCAAGATGGAAACAGTGCCCATGCATGATAATGATCCTTCATCCTTATAAGTGTAAAGGTTCTATCTGTGCATTATCAATGTGTTTGCGATTTCCTGACTTCCCGCAGCTTCAAAGGAGCTCATTGTGTCCAGAAGTAAGGTCTCTGCGTGGTGTAGAGGCACGGGACGACCCCCTGTCCGTACTCTCCGAACTGGAGCTAAGGTGTTGCTGTTCGGAGCTGCCACTGCTGGAAGTGGCGGTGGATGAGGAAGTGGAGGAGGAGCGCGTCTTCTCCTTAAAGTCTGTGATGATGACCGTAACATTGCCCACTGTTATGGCCAACTGCTGAGCTGAGCTTCTGTCTATGTTCTTCAGTTTAGGCCTGCACAAAGACAAAAGAACAAAGGCTGAAAATTATACCTCGGAAGCTATATTATTCCTCTATTACAGTTAGGTACCACTGAAATATAATGAATTGCTTAATTTGCCAGTTTTACCTGAAGGATTACATACAGTTACATGAAAATTTGTGGTACACCAGTAGCCCCTCTGTGGGACCCGACTCATTATTAAGCCTAGGGCACCCATGATCCTGTTCCAGGTCCAGCAGTTATCTTTACGAACCACTGCATACCTGAAACACCCTACAAGACCTGACATTTTTCAGGTGCACTGACCCAGTTGTCTAGCCATTGCAATCTAGCTCTTGTTGTTTAGTAGCTCAGATCCTTAAACTTGAATCCTTAAGACTGTTCACATACTGCTTATTATATCCCACACCTTAGCAGCAGTTGTGTGTGCGCCTGTGGTGTTGTTGGTGGTCCTTCGGCTGCTCCCGGCCACAGCGGACCATCCTTGTCCTAGTGCACAAGCTTGGTACAATTTTTTTTTGTTGTTGTTTTTTTTTACGCAACCCTCCCATTTTATGCGGGCTTGGGACCGGCACTGCATCCAATGGGTGGGGTTTGGGCACTGGCTGAGAATTGAACCCAGGCCTTCCGCATAGCAGGCGAAACACCTACCACTGAGCCACAAGTGCCCATTATATTAATGTTATAGCTAATCTGCTGAACTGCTGTTGTTCGAGTCTAGATTTCATGCTGTTCCACTTTTGGCTGCTCATTTTAGGGATAATCATAGTGGATCATCTGATCTACATATTTGATTCGGCACAGGTTTTACGCTGAAGATCCTGACGCAACCCTTTCCATCTTCTAATGTCTTGGACTTGTGCACCTCTGTGGCTGGGGTTCGTTCCCCTCTTGGACTCAACACCAGGTCTAATGTGAGACAGGTAGACATACTCTCACTGTATCAACGAGGCTCTAGATCTCACCATGTTACAGTTATTATTCAATTATAACTTCCAGTTACATGACTGGAATGATGATTAACAATAAATATTTCCATATTGCAATATAGTGATTGCAGCATTCATTCAATCATCTGTAATAGTCTTGTTATCTTGTTCAGGGTCACTGTGGATTTGGAGCTGATCCTGGGAACAGCAGACATAGTGCACCCATGATGCTATGTATCACATGAAGCAGCAGGAAGCAAACATGATCAGACATTATCACAGTATAGCTTACCTTGAAATAATTGATTTGTTGCTCTTAGTTGCTGATTTGCCAGATTTCATGCTGCTTCTCTCACTAGGAGGACCTTTATTAAGAATCTTGGGCCTGGGAACAACAAGACAATAATTAGTAATTATAGTAATTATTTAAGATTCAAACAAACTATGTATCGTTCACCAGTCTAGACCCATTCCACCCACCCCCAAAGCTGTTTGCTGTATTTGGAAATCATGCAAGATGCCACTTACTTTATCTTCTTAGCAGTGGGCTTTTTGTTGGAACCAAGCACTTTGTCCCTCTCTTTGTGCTTCTCCGCCATTGCCTTCTCTACTTTGCCTTTCTTCATGTCCTCCTTCTCGGCTGCTTGTGTTCCAGATGCTCCTGTATGGTGGTCTTTTTCCATGTGTGGCCTGTGAACCTTCTCCACGTGACCCTTCTCCGCGTGGACCTTCTCCACGTGACCCTTCTCCATGTGACCCTTCTCCATGTGCACCTTCTCCGCGTGGACCTTCTCCGCGTGGACCTTCTCCGCGTGGACCTTCTCCGCGTGGACCTTCTCCGCGTGGACCTTCTCCGCGTGGATCTTCTCCGCGTGGATCTTATCCGCGTGAACCTTCTCCGCGTGAACCTTCTCCGCGTGAACCTTGTCCATATGAACCTTATCAAAATGAACCTTATCCAGAAGTTCTCTATGCAGTTCCTGATTTAGACCTGCTCTCTCAGGCCTCCTTTCCACTGATGTTTGTACTAGCTGATGTTTGTCCAATCCAATGCGTTCTGGTCTCCTGTCTTTATGCGTATGTCCTCTGTCCAAGTGACTGCTGTCTGGGCCCAGTCTGTCCGAGTCCGAGTTGTCTACACTTGGCCTGTCCGAGTCTGAATTGTCTATGTCGTAGTGGTCGTCTCGCTCTGTGCGCTCTCTCCTGTCTTTCTTAGCTGGTGGAGGGGTGGCGTACTGCTGTGCTACTTGTTGCGCCACGAGCTGGGAGTTCAGACGAGGTTTTCTGGACAAGAAATAAAAAGCATGTTTAGTAAAGTGGCTTTTATTGTACATGTACAGTACCTGTTGCAGAAGTAATACTCTACAACACTCAATATAAAAGAAATGTATTTTTAAATGTACTGTAATTCACATGTATGTATGTTGTCACAATACCAAACTTTTTGTTCCTATACCACCAGGAACATTTTTCTTCGATACTCCTTACTTGGAAACCCATTTGATAGGAATGACTGTATATATAATAATCTTGGATTAGGTTATGTCTTTTGTAGGCTAATATTTTTTCAAAAGGTAACAAGAGTTCCAGTGCTGCCTTTTACAGTATGTTGAAGCCTTAACTAGGGAAAGTCATATATCTCTGGTCAAAATCATGTTTGTAATTTTGCTATAAAGAGATGCATGTGAATATGGGAAATTTGAAGGTTACCTGCTTGCTATCTTGGGGCATCTGTATATTCAAAAAGTCTCTGCAGTCAAGTGTTTATAACACCTTTATTTGTAGGCTATGAATCAATATGTATATTATTACTGCAGAGAAGCCTTTTGTCAATCACGATGTATTACTTTCAGGGACACAACAGGAGAGTGAATTAATCCGCTATCACGTGTCGACCTTCATATTCATTCAATTCTTTGAGGTTGGATGTTTATCCCACCGATGTTTGGCAAGAGTTGTGTGGGATTTTTTTTAAAAGCCATCATCAACGATGCATTACATTGATATTTACAGCATTTGGCAGGTTCCCTTAACCAAAACTGCTTACAGAAGTCTCCATCAATAAATACGTCCTTCTTTTAATTCGCTATGCTACTGATTAACAGCACCATCAGTCTAATACAATGTTGGAGATGTGTTTTATCCCCCTTATTCTTTTTGGTTAACCCAATTACTGACTCTTTTCGGACACCAAGAGGAAGTTCATTCTACCACCTACGGGGCAGAACAGAGGAGAGTTTTGATGCGGGTTTTCCTTGTTCCTTGAAGATGAGGGGACCAGCCTAGCAGTGCTAGAGGATTGGATGGGCCATGGTCTAGTGTGTACTTTGAGGTGTGCTTAGAAGTAAGTGGGTGCTGGAGGGTTGTCCATGGGTACCCTAAGGTTGCACGCAATGGCCAAAGGTGAGAGCAAACCATTGCCATGCAATGTAACATAGTCCAAGATTCCAAAGGATGTACGAGGGTCTTGTGGTTAACTGTGCCAAAAGGTCGAGGAGGATGAAGACACATGACAGTTTGGCTGATCTAGCAGCATGTAGCTTCTCAAGTACTGCCAAAAGAGCAGTATCTGTGGAATGTGCTGCTTTGAAGACATACTGGTTAGGATCTTGGAGGTTGTGCTTTTAGAGCTAAAGAGCCTGTTGATTGTAGACAGTGCACCCGATGATTTTAGAAAGAAAAGAGAGAAGTGATACCAGTTGGTAGCTGCTGAGGTCTGCAGGATCCAGAGTAGGTTACAGAGGTGAATCCAACTGCCCTACTATTCTGTACAGTAGTTTTCTGTACAATACATACAGAGCAGCCTGAATGTATAATAACTTCTCTTAAGCAGCAACCAGAGTTATTATAACACATGAGGCCCAGGGGGAAAATCGAGGCCAGATAAACTGATCCCCAGCATATTTTAAGTACGTTTGAGAAATAGACAGCTACATAACTGTCCGATGCCGAAGTACACTATTTCCTGCTTCTTTGCAATGACATGGATGCTGGCACACAGCTAGAGCAACTCATAGCAGAGAAAAAGCAATAAAAAGGCTTAGAAGGCAAGGGAGATGACCAAAGCAGCACACCGGATAAGCTACAGTAAATCCCATGGAATCAGAAGACGTGCAGGCAGGATATCCCTGTCGAAGAATACATTTCCTACATATATATCTTGGGGAAAAGGTCCTGCAAGCTGTATTACCTGTGTGGTGAAATGACCACGCTTCTTCTTATGGGCTATCTGCGAATCACAATGATATAACTGGATTACAGCAAATGTACAGTAAGGAGCCCAAAGCCTAAGAATTACTGCACCATTATAACTGAGCAAAGACCGCTTAAAGTTTTATTTACTTTCTTTAGGCTTGCCGTTTATTAATCGTGTTTATTAATCGTTTTAAGGATGGAAATTTTCCAAAAGGCGAACATCAGTGGTTCAGTGGTAGTGTTCTCGTCTACCATCAGAAAGGCCGGGTTTGATTCCCAGCCAATGCCCGAAACCCCAGCTACTGGATGCAGTGCCAAGTCCCAAACCCGGATAAAATGGGAGGGTTGCGTCTGGAAGGGCATCCAGCGTAAAACCTGTGCCAAGCTGTTGTGCAGATCAGTTGGTCCGCTGTGGTGACCCCTCAATGGGAGCAGCCGAAAAACTAACATCTTAAAAACTAATTATTAATCAGGTTTTAGAGATGAAAGATTTCTTAAACTTCTTACTTTATGTGTTTCATATTATCAGCCTAATCTAAAATCTGTATTTCTTAATAATAGTTTCTATAATCCTGCATGGCCAGGTGCATGTGCTTCGCTTACCTGGGGAATAGATGGCACCAGTATGCACATGGGAAGCTGGCAAAGGGGAAGTGTGATCCTCTTGGGAACATTGTAGGTGTTACTTTGACGTGTATTATCTACCCGAACACTGTTGCAGACCAATTACACCCCTTCATCGCAACAGAATTCACTAACGGCAGTGGACACTGAGCAGGGTAAGGCACAGTGCCATGCTGCAAAAATTGCTCAGAAATATGAAAAACAGTTCAAGATGTTGATCTTGCCGCTAATTTCCCCAAGGGTCAAGAATTTGTGGTATGTCCTAGACAAACAAGTCAGATTCATAAACGACACACCTCCTAGACTTCTGAAGGTTTGTTCTGGTATCTGGCACTAAGATATTAGCAGGAGATCCTGGAAGTTGCAAGGCGGGGCCTCCATGCATTAGACTTGTTTGTCCAGCACATCCCACAGATGCTCAACCAAGGGAACCTGGAGGCCCAAGGGAACCTGGAGGCCAAGGGAATCTGGAGGCCAAGACAACACCCTGATTTCAAGTCAATTCAGTTTCATTCATATGGCATTTTTAACAATGGTCATTGTCGCAAAGCAGTTTTACAGGATCAAAAAGAAAATTAGGGAAATGAGTTTGAAATGTTTGAGAAAATCTGTACGGATTATTATTATCAGTTAGTCCCTGATGAACAAGCCAAGGGCATCGGTGGCAAAGAAACCCTCCCTGAGATGGCAATAGGAGGAAACCTTGAGAGGAACCAGACTCAACAGAGAACCCGTCCTCATTTGGGTGATAACAGATAACAGGGATTGATCATAAGTCAACTGATTTCTTCCTGGTTTGATTCTTAGTCATGCTCCTAAAGAATGCAATCAATTTCCAGTACGGACTTCCAATTTTCATAAGCTATGTTTTCTAATATTTAGAGATGCAGGGGTCCGTTCTTCGTACGTCGCTAACTCAGTTAGCTGGATTTGATTGTTGTGGATTTGTCCAGATCTTGGATTGTTTCGTTCTTCGATGCTCATCTCGCATTTGCTGTCATAGCAACACGTCCGTAAGCTTGAACCTGCTCGGGAGGGTTTATTTCATGTAAACAAGGCTGCGCTCCTGGTGGGTTATGATTGGTTGAAATGGTGAAGTCACATCTGATTGGTTAAAGAGCACGACTGACGCGGACTGACTCACGTGGGGAAAGAAAAGTATCTTGCATATATA
>JAQQZT010000015.1:15942517-15965164 GCA_030068275.1 Clarias platycephalus | reverse complement strand
GTGTGTGTGTGTGTGTGTGTGTGTGTGTGTGTGTGTGTGTGTGTGTGTGTGTGTGTGTGTGTGTGTGTGTGCTCCAGGCCCCCATGACCCTGTATACAAGATAGGCGGTACAGAAGATGAATGAATGAATGTAATACAGTGTACCTCTTGGTATAGTTCAATACACACAACCACAATCATGGGGAAACCTGCTGACTTGACGGTTGTCCAGAAGAAGATCATCAACATCATTTTGAAGGATGGCAAGCCCCTGGAGGTCATCGCTGAAAGAGCTGGCTGTTCATAGAGTGGTGTATCCAAACATATTCATGGAAATTTGACTGGAATGGAAAAATATGGAGAAGGTGCACAAGCAATAGGAGTGACCACAGACAAGAAGATTATCAAGCCAAGCTGAGTGGAATGAGACTGGAGTCATCTATCATAAACTTTTAGAGCCCTTCTTGTTTCTGTCTGCTGACAAGCTTCATGGAGATGGCAATTTCCTTTTCGAGCAGGACTGCCCACAGTGCCAAAGCTACTATTAACTGGTTATTACCAGGCCTGTTGAATCAAGAAATCACTTAAATAGTATCTGTCTGACAAAGTGAAGCATGCTAAAAGATCTCAAAAAGCAATCTAAAACACATCAAAGAAACCTAAAGAAATTCAAGTACTTAAGTATTCAAGATGAGAAACAAAGTAACTGACACATGTTAGTCTGAAAAGGGTTACAAAGCCATTTCTAAGGGTTTGGGACTCCAGAGAACCACGGTGAGAGCCATTATCCACAAATGGAGAAAATTTAGAACAGTGGTGAACCTTGCGAAGACTGGCCAGTCAACCAAAATTACTCCAGGAGCACAATGACAACTCATCAAGCAGCTCAAAAAAGAACTCAGAACAACATCTAAAGAACTGCTGGCCTCGCTTGACTAATTTAAGGTCAGTGTCATGATTCAACAAAGAGACTAGGCAAAAATGGCTTTCATGGGAGAGTTCCAAGATGAAAGTCTGAACAAAAAGAACACAAAAGATCGTCTCACGTTTGCCAAAAATCATCTTAATTATGCCCAAAATATTTTGGTCAAATGTTCTTTGAAATGATGAGAGAAAAGTTGAACTTTTTGGAATGTGTGCAGTATGGAACTAAAACAGCATTTTATAAAAAGAACATCATATTATCCATCATTTATGGAGGATTAATGGGTGTCACATCACCCTGAGTAAAATGAAGACTGCTTGGGAAAAAGATCTTAATCTGAGGTTGTCAGATGGTACATGGAACTCAATCCTTAAGCTTGTCAATTCGACCTCCTTACTGTATGTGCTCGTCACTTTATTACAGTATAAGATACTAGATCCTTGTTGTGATAAATGTAAAAGTGGAAAGGCTTCCCTCATGTATTGGACATACCCTATTTTTTATTTTTTTTTTACATTTTGGAGGGATGTCTTTCATACCCTGTCTCACATATTGAATTACAATGTTAAACCAAATGCCCTGGTAGACCTTTTTTGGCACCACTACAGAGAGGATAAGTGTTTAACCCCAGCTAAATGTCAATTATTGTCCTTTGCATCACCGTTCACCAGGCATTCTCTTTTATTTAAGTGCAATACCTGGTGGTTCAGGGATATTATGTTTTTCTTTTTTCTCTCTATTTTTATGTATTTTGTTTCACTTTCTTTGCATACAAAACCCAGACTTCCAGCTCCTTGTTTTTATTTCTTGTTTCTTTTTCACTCCTGTCTTCTTTTTTTTACCTTCTTTAAATATACCTGGTGTCTAGCCTTGTACAGTACTTACAGATAAATGCACATTTCTGCACAATCTGTTCAGAAACCATTTCTAGGACATGTAAGGCTGACTTGGAGTTGGGGAAGGGTGGGGTGTGATTTACAGTATGGGGGTGTTTGTAACGGGTTTATAAAACCTCTGCTTCACTTAGATGTCCAGTGAATAAGATATACATGGAACGCTCACTACATGTTCACGCTATATGTTATGTTTCTATTTTAAAATCAATAAAAACATTGTTAAAAGAAAAACTGTTATCTGTAATGTCTGGAATATTACAATTTGTTTAAAGATAGAGTGACAAATATTAAAATAATTGTTCACAGCACTGCATGTACAGTACAGTATATATACACCTAGAGATAAAGTCTGATCCAACCCCAGCGCGCCAAACACTGTTGTTCTTTTTGGCTGCTCCCATTAAGTGGTTTCCACAGTGGACCATCTGATCTACATATTTAACAGGTTTTATGCCATACTGTATATTACCTTCCTGAGGCAACCCTGCCATTTTTTCAGGACTTGGGACCAGCACTAAGGATGCTGCTTTAGGCGCACTGGCTGGAAATAAAAAAATATAGCTGGTGAGAAGACAAAAAAAAAAATTGTTAATAAAATTGAACATACATTTTTTTTATATGAATCAGTTCAGTGTAGTATTTAACAGATTAAAACAACAATTTCTTTTTCAGTCATACTATATAATCATATATAATGGCTATTTGTTCATGTAATTACAATATACAATTATAAATGTTTCAAGAAATAAAATTGTTCAATTGTTTATAAAGATAAAACACTGAGCTACAAAAAGCTCAGCAAAATCTTTTATCTTTCTAAAATGGACAGTCTGGTCCAAGATAGCCCAAAGTCTTCAACAATACCCCATATAAAATACATGAGATCCACTGGACCATGTCTACATGATTTTATGCACACATGATTGGGTGGTTAGAGAACTGCATGAATAAGTAGGTGTTCTGGTGTCCCTAATGAAGTGCTCAGTGAATTTGTATTGTTTCTGCATGTTCTGCTCTGCTAATGTATAGACTGTGCATGTACAGTAGCTTTGTCTTCTAATGTACTTTATTGATCCATAAGACAACTCTTATTACAGCTGCAGTCCTGCCAGTGAAAGTTTTATCCCCTTAAACAGTGGTCTATACATTACTCCATACTGAAATATTGGTCATTTTATACAACATTTTATGATGTGTTTATGTATTTACATGACTTTGGGCTAAGTTGCTGACAAATATTTCATAATAGGAAGTCTTATTCAGGTGAGGGTTTTTTTGAACAAAGATAGTTTAACATGAGGCTGAATCAGGGGTGCGACTACCCACTTCTTGAGGGGTACGCAACATCAACAAACTATTTGAAACTCTTTATAACTAGTTTGTCGTATAGCATTCTTTCTGTTTGAAAAATGTTTTAAAAGTATTTGAAGCATCCCCATTAGTAACAAGAAAGACTAGACTTGTTGGTGGTGAAAGCACCCTCATGCCGTTCATGCCGTTGACTGTGATTTCTATTTGTTACATTTTGCTGAAGTAAAACTTTTTCAAACAATTATGAAAAGTATTTTAATTTATTTTCATGAATTCATTGAAAACACTTCATTTAATTAGAATTTAGTTGTTTCAACAACATCTATAATAATAGGTGGATGATAGTTTAACATTGGCTCATTGAATAGAACAATGACATGTTAAAGTAAAATAAAAAGTATTTCATGACATATAGGATAAACTGATATAATAAAACTTATTTTATACTATTTTGTATTGTAAACGTATTATTGTAGATTGTAAGCTATAGTACTTATAAATGTTGCAATTAATCTTTCTCATAACCATAGCCAAAAAACATATGCCATAATAACACAGTGATGTTTTCGCTTGAGAATGTCTCCTGTAACTGGTTAGCCCAAGAACAATTATTTGATGCTCTTGCTCTATATGGGCTTGCTACTGAGGCAATGAGATATCTATTCATGCCACGTAAAACTATGTACTCATACACTCAATATGGGCAATATGGAAACACTAATCAATCTACTGTGTATGTCTTTGGGAGGAAACTAGAGTAACCCGAGTAAACCTACCAAGCAAAGGAAGAACATCCAAACTCCATGGACATAGGATCAGAGGCAAGAATCAGACCACCCACCCTGGAGGTGTGAGGTTACAGTACTAACCAATAAACCACCATATGCTCTAAAGAATGTAGATACTCTTACCCTCATTTTGGAACCCACCCTTTGCTTATTAACCCCTACAGTATGTGCTCCATATGTTTCATACCCCATTTTTCTGACCCTGATCACACTCCAACAGTAGGCCAACAGACTATTGTGTGTAGATGTAATACTAGGTTAGGGTTAGGGTTGAGTTTACATAACATCCTCAATGTTAATCTGTTTACTTATCAGTGTTTCGTGAAAAAAATTAAAGTAAGACTGATATGGAATTAAATCTCTGGGTCCATTTGTTTCTTAAGAGCTAAAAAAAAATGCTTACTTAGCTGTATAATTGTGTGAGCTGTCATGGTGGCTTACACTGAATGTGAATGTTACAGCAGACCTTTTCTTAAGTGGTAATTTTGCTTGTTAACAAAAAACTTTACCTCTTTATTTTCTTGAATCTCGAACCTTTTTGATACCTCTCCGTATAAACAAACGTCCAATAAGGACTTCAAGGCAGCATTATGGTACATGCATTTAGTCATATTAATTCTTTCTAGCAGTTCTAAAGGCATTGTTGCCCAGGAATAGTCTTCTTACCTGCCATGTGGAAGGCCCTGGGTTTGATTCTTAGCCAACGGCCCAAACCCACTTAGTACCAGTTCCAAGGCTGAGTGAAAATTGGAGGGTTGCTTCATGAAGGGCATCTGGTATAAAACCTGTTCTCAGGTAAATGTGCAGATTGAATGATCCATTGTGGCAACTCTTTTAACAAGAGCAGTCGATTTAATTAGAGCAGCCGAAAGAACCCCAATAAAATCTGTTTAGCAATTCTGCAGCAAAGGCTTAATGGGCTTATTAATCAACCAACTTAAATTCATTTGTTCAAGCATACTTTTATTATTTAATACTTACTCACTCACTCATCTTCTATACCGCTTTATGCTGTGATCAGGGTCACGGGGGCCTGGAGCCTATCCCAGGAGGCTTAGGGCACGAGGTGGGGTACACCTTGGGCAGGGTGCCAATCCATCATACACACATACACACACTACGGGCAATTTGGGAACGCCAATCAACCTAACCTACATGTCTTTGGACTGTGAGAGGAAACCAGAGTACCCGGAGGAAACCCACCAAGCACAGGGAGAACATGCAAACTCCATGCACACAGAGACGGGAATCGAACCCGATCCCTGGAGGTGCAAGGCGACAGTGCTAACCACTACACCACCGTGCCGCCCTTATTTAATTCTATTACTTTATTATTAACAAGTATTACAATTATTAACACATTTCAATGCCTAGGAATTTTTTATAATTTTGTGATTTGATTGAATGATTTTGAATATGAGCTACAGAGTATTATCAGAGGTAGCCTACATAGCAGATATATTATTTCAACTTTATTCATTTAATCATTGACTTTCAGTAGCCAAAATCTTTATAGTAACCTTTGTAGTAAAAGTAAGAAATCAAATCAAATCAAATAAAAATGGTGGTCTCTGAATGAGACCACTATTAACATTTATAAAGAATTATCCATTTACACATTTATAAAGAATCTAAATTAAAGTAAAACCTATGTTCTCCTGGACTGTTGAGGTCACTAAAGTCATGATTAAATCCCTCTGCATTTTAAGAAGACTTATGAGGTCATACACACATGTATGTCACATGATGAATTCATTTAGAGAAGGGTGCATTATCCTGCTGCACTATCATCGAGGAATACTTGGTCTACAACAAGGTTTTTGTAGATGGTACGTGTCAAAGTAACATTCACAAGCCATTACAAAGGGGTTTTTCAGCAGAACATTGCCCAGAGCATCACACTGTCTTCATTGACAAGCCTGCTTCCCATAGTGCTGCATGGAACCATTTATTTTCCAGGAAAGTGAGACACACACCCAGTGTGTCATCTACATGATGTAAGAGAAAATGTGATCCATCAAACCAGCCCACCTTCTTCCATTTCTCCATAATCCAGTTCTGACATTTACGTTCCTATTGTAGGAGCTTTAGATGCATGGGAAAGTTCACATCATATTACAAAACCTTACAGTAAGGAGATAATCAATGTTATTCACTTCATCTGTCAGGGCTATGTTAAATCAAAGAAAAAAGACAACAGAAAAAAAAAACTGGCTGGCTGAGGTAGTACAAAAAGTATATACTATGAAAAATGAACAATATGTTGTGCTAATGTAATGCATCATGCTGGTGCATATGTGACTGTGTAGGTACAGTAACATTAATAAACATGTCACTGGGGATTATGTGCTTTGTTTATGAACGCAGCTGCAGTTGGAAAGAAACTGATTTGTGCATAGTGGTTTCAAGCCTGATGGACTGCAGTCTCCTTCCAGTGGGGATTTATTTTATTATTATTTTTTTTAATGGATAGGAGAGGTCGGCCACAATCTTTCCAACTCGCTTCAGAGTCCTGTCCAAAGGCAGATTGCAGCCATTCTCTCTCACAGCAGAGTGAATGATCCATGAGGTCTGCTCTTGTGCTTGGCAGTTGAGGTAGTGTACCAGATCGTGATGGAGCAGGTCATGATGGACACATTGATGGTGATGTAGAAATGCAACATCATTGGCTGTGGCAGGTTAAACTTCTTGAGCTGCTGCAGGACGTCCATCTTCTGCTGTGCCTTGTTGGATGACATGTAGCTCCCTCTTGAGGTCCTGAGTGATGATGTGTCAAAGAAGCAGAAAGACGCTACAGTACTCACTAACACAAAAACAGAGCAGCCGCATGGCAAACACCACGGAGACAAGGTGAAGTCTTTTGCATTCTTTTCCTGTTTCCCTTATATTCACCACTCTTCTGCTTGCAGCAGTCCTAGAATGGGGACAGCGCCACCTAGGAACAGGGTTTGGGAACATACGCACACAACACAAGAAAACCCCTAACAGCATACTGTATCTCTAAATTTTAGACCTACAGGGACCGCTTTTAAATTTGATAACATACCTACTCTCCTATGTTGAACCATTCCCAATGTAGCCAAAGAGAAGCCGCTCCAAAAACACATCAAGGAAGATGTAATGATGGAGCTGCACAGGAGAGAAAAGTTACAAAAGTCATTTTGCTTTACATATTGGAGTCCTGTACCTACTATAGAATTAAAATGTGTTATATAATTTTTTCATAGGTATTTGAAAGCTTACCGGGACCTCAAAGAGCTCTTTTGCAATTGAGTCCCAATTAGGGGAATAGGATAGAACCTCACAGGCCAGCTTCACACAACCACATCCTGTTTAAACAGCAACAAACAAATCTGTATGACGCACTTTGGCCATAGCATTCAACTTGGTTACTCATTTTAACCCTTACAAGAAGCAGTGTGTACATCTGAGTATGTCCAGTGCTCTACTAAAGATACAGAGATGATGCCTCATGGCTCAAATCTTGACTCAAACGATTGCAAATCCCAGAGCCAAATTCCTCATTTAAAAAAAGATATTTGTCCTAAGAACATTCTTAATATTTTACAGTAATTATTTTAAGAGTCTTCACTAAGGGGCACTGGTGGGTCAGTGGTAGGTTTCTCGCCTGCCATGCGAGAATCATCTTTTCATCGTGCCCAAACCCCACCCAATGCCCAAACCCCAGCCACTGGATGCAGTGGCGGTCCCAAGCCCAGATAAAATGGGAGGGTTGCGTCAGGAAAAGCAAAGTTTGGGTGCGAACCAGATGGTCCGCTGTGGTGACCCCTTGTCGGGTCATCCACAAGACCAACAACATTTTAAGAGTCTTCACTAGCTTTTTTTAACCCTACAATACTTGGGGGTGGTAAAAAGTTAGTGCTTTGGCTCCTCCCATCGAGCGGTCATAGAACTTGGCACAGGTTTTACCCTGGACGCCCTTCCTGACTCAATCCTCCCATTTTATCGGGGCTTGGGACTGGCACTACATCCAGTGGCTGGGATTGGGGCATTGGATGGAAATTGAACCCGGGCCTTCAGCATGGCAGGCGAGAAACCTACCACTGAGTCACCAATGCCCATGGAAGTAGTAAAAGGTATTTTGCACAAAAGTGAAGTAGTGTATCATCGTTCTGAAGTCCCCGGATTTGTCACTACTGTCATGCGCGTCTCAAGTTTTTTCCTATACCACGAACAAGAAGTTCTGGTTGGTTAATGATAGCATGCAGAATGATGCCTAAACAATGACTTTCCTTATACGCAACTTATAGAGTGAGTTACCCCTCTATCTTATAGACGGTGGCTAAGAAACATGACGGATAAATGCATAAATGCTTAAGTGTATGTTAAACACATAACAGCATTACAACATTAAACAGTTAAGAGGATTGCAGTAGACTTAATGAAGGGCACCACCCTGTCCTGGAAGTACAACTCTTCTCACATTCCTGCAAACAAATTAGCAATGAATCATTAAATCAGAGTAATCGCTGCATTTGCAGATCCACAGCAGGCCTGAAACAGGGAATTACCTCCGAGTCTGTCTGACACTCAGCACCATTCATTGTGAGGAGAGTCAGGACTGTGGGTACACGTAGGTCATCTTTTCAAAGGTTAATAAGAAAATTGACACTGCAGACAAATGAATGTGCAGCAAAATGTAATTTAAACGAAAGAAATTTAATACGTAATCCCCATGTGGCATGGTGACAGATGTCTTGGTGGGGTTACAGAAAATAAATTCTGTAACCCTCCCAGATACACAGTTAAAACATATTAAAGTTAATAAAATTAGTTACTGCAGTTCATAAAAGTTTTGTGATTCTACAACCTGTATGACAGTGTACCCGTCCTCTGTGTTGGTCTGGTAAAGGGATCTATTTCAAGTCCTCATCTATTAATATACAGAAGGTAGTGCTGGTTAGCCATACGACTAGTTCTGTTTAGCCAAAGAGTAAAACTGGTACAGTACTAAATACATTGGAACTTTGAAAGATGCCAACTCAGTTTAGCTCAGTTGGATTGCAGAAACTTCAATTCTTCCCAACGCTGGAATGCATTTTTGCATGGAGCGACAGTTGTGGAATTTACTTGTATTGTACTTAAAGACCTGTTATAATATACTTATATGCACCTCAATTTTGGTTTAACACAGACTTCAAAATTATAAACTGAATGTTTACAGTTTTTGGTAGAAGCATTTTTACCAGCAATTACACCGTTGGCTCTTCTATGGTAAGATAGTCAGCAAGCTAAGTATCCTGGATTTGGGCACTTCTGTGTATTCTTCCTAGCAGATCATCACTGATGCAATCAGATTGGATGAGGAGCATATGTGACAGCCAAATGTGACCCACAGTATAAACAATGTTGCTGTGTCACAGATAAAAGCTGATGGTCCATTGTCATTGTCTAGAGCTTGTGCATTCACGGGGCAGCATGCTCACTCACACACCCTTTTACATGCATAGAGTTATTGCTGCACCTAGTGGCACATGGGCAAATTGTCTTCCAGTTTGTTTTATGTTGCTTTTGATCTGAAGGAAGGATGGACATTTCTTTGAACCCTGAGCGATGATAGTGTTTTTGTATGTCTTACCTGAAGTGGAAGTACCTGTTTTATTAAAAGCAGTTGAATGAAGGTGTGAGTGTAAGACTGTATGATGTTTTCTTTGAGTTACAAGGATGTTAAAAAGCACAAATGCCAAAATATTATGCTTTTTGTTAAATAAGTGTGATCAGTGTGTGAATTTCATTCATTCATTCATTCATTCATTCATCTTTGATATCGCTTATCCTGTACAGGGTTGCGGTTAGGCCTAGGGCCTATCCCAGACTCCAGGCCTACCCCAGACTTTGGGCACATGGTGGCATATGACCTGAACAGTGTGCCAGTCCGTCGCAGGGCACACACACACAATTTGGGAATGCTCGTTAGGGTTCTTTGGACTGTGGGAGGAAAGTGGAGTACCCAGAGGAATCCCACCAAGCATGGCGAGAACATGCAATCTATAGGCTCCTAATTAATGGCTTCAGAGTCATTCTGACTCACCTCTGAACCATGCATGTTCTTTTATTTTACGGCTTCAAAGCTAACTAGACTGAATCACAAATTGCTCTCCAACCCTTGATCAGGACCCTATTTGATATTTAGGGCAAGGGATTGTACATCCTAGCACACTAATGTTCCATTTAAGACTATTTGGGATTTAACCCCAGAACCTGGAATTAATGGAGCTGATAATGTAAATGGGAATACTGTAAGTGGAAATATAAAGAGAAACTTACAAGATTTACAGGACTGTTCACCACCACCATGTTTTATTCTCTGATCACCTTTGGCCTACATAGTACTGGTTCGAATTCTAAATTACTTTCATCCCTGTTAATTAGACTAACTGCTGGTCGCTAATTGAGCAAGTTGCAGTTTAGTTCTGCCAGTCATGGAAGGATATGTGTTGGTGAAATAAAATAACTTTAAATATACAAACAAATCATAATCTGTTGTATAAGAAATGGTGTTTGTGGCAATGTTGTATAGCAGCAATATCACACAAGATGTTGTGCTGAATATCAGCACTGCTTCAATGCCTACAACCACATCATAGCCATACTGATAATCAATGCAACAGCACACCCTCTTGTGTGATGTTGCTTAATTGACAGCATCTAGGACCATGAGCCACTGCTGTATTAACATAACAATTAACATTAGAACAATTAAGAAAGCAGGATTAAGCGGTATAGAAAATGACTGACAATTAAGAAAGTAGATACAGTAAGTGGTTAATGATCTGCAGACTGGCAGGTGAAATCCCAAGCATTCAGTTATATGGTTTGATTGTATTCAGCTTCACCTCTGAGACTATAAAGGCATACTAAATAAAGGCAACTAAACAACTGGAATATAATTAAATAATGATGCAGGGAATCATGGTGAGAAAAAGAAACATTTTTAAAGAACTCTTTCAAGAGAACCAAACAAACAGAATTTTTTAAAAGTTTGTATGGTCTTCAGACAAAAACAGATAAATGTGCAGCAGATGATTCAGGACTGACTGAAAAACATTCAAGAGATCAAGCAATCAGTAGCATTCAGCAAAATGTGTGGAAATAGTGTGTATATTGTATTATTGGCTTTAATTTGTATGAAATTAATGAACCACCATTAAACTGTAGTATACATGATTCAGTGTTATATGATGGAAGTGAAAATGTGTTCCTTCTATAAAGAAGCACAGAGAAAGATAAAGCAGACAGCACTGAAGTCTTCTGCTGTGATTCACTCTATTAAGTGAATTCAGACTGAGCTGCTCAAGGTGATGGAGGAGAGGCAGAAAGCAACAGAGAGTAGGCTGAAGGACTTATTAAAGAGCTGGAGCAAGAAATCAGGAGAGGTACTTAGCTGGAGCAGCCCTGACACACTGAGGAGCATCTCCACCTCCGACAGGTCAGTTCCTCTCTCTGCTCACTGACAATGCAGACCATCACACATTAGTCACAATGGAGAGATACATCCTACCTGCAGTCCTTCAGGCACATTTTTCTCATTTCCTTTTTTTTTTTTTTTTTCATGTTCTGTGCCCACGACAGTTTCTTTTGAGGTTTCTCCTTCTTTACTCCTTTGTCATTACAAGTGGACCACAGGGTGCCACAAAGCCTGTATAGAGTTTCATAAAAGTGAATATTTTTTGTCTTTGTTTTGGTGCCCTATTTACTTAGCGCCCTATCTGCTGCATATGTTGCATACCTCCTTTTTGTGCCTTTTGGCTGTACTGTATCTTGGAAAAATGTATATAACGACTTTAATTTAACTCGAAAAGTGAAACTCTAATATATTCTAGATTCATTGAATGTAAAGTGAAATATTTCAAGCCTTTTTTGTTTTCATTTTGATTATTATGGCTTACAGCTTAAAAATGTTTTTAATAAAAAAAATCCAGTATCTCAAAATATTTTTGTGTAAATTACTATTCATACAGTATTAATACAGTTTGTCTCTTAGTTCCTTACTCATGGGGAAGACTGCGGACTTGACAGTTATCCAGAAAATGATTACTGATAGTCTCTGCAAGTAGGGTGAGCTACAGAAAGTAATTGATGAAAGGGCTTTCTGTTCGCAGAATGCTGAATTGAAGCATATTCATGGAAAGTTAACTGATAGTGAAAAGTGATTAAAAAAAAGGTGCACAAACAACAGAGATGGCCGCAGCCTTAAGAATATTGTCAAGCAAAGCCGATTCAAGGCCTTGAGAGAGCTTCACAAGGAATGGAGTGAGGCTGGAGTCAGTGAATCAAGAGCCACCACACACAGATGTCATGCTTCCGTCTGATGAAAAGCTTTATGAAGATTCAATTTTTAATTTCCAGCAGGAATTGCCCACTGGGTACCTGTCCACAGTGCCAAAACTACCACAAACTAGTCTGCTGATCAAAATATTACCACGCTTGACTGGCCAGCTAACTCATCTGACATGATTCTCTTTGGGCTATTGTCAAGGGGAAGCTGAGAAACACACGACCCAACAATACAGATGAGCTGAAGGCTGCTATGAAAGCAGCCTGGATTTTAGTTACGCCTCGTCTCTATGCCATATGCCCCCATGCCTTATGGTGCATTGATGCAGTACTTTGTGCTAAAGTATTAATATAAGTATTATATTAAAATACATTTTCAGAATTTCTGTCAAAGTCAATCTTAGAAATAGTCTTGTTGTTGGTCTTTCGGCTGCTCCCAGCAAGGGGTCGCCACAGCGGAATATCCAGTCCACACAACAACTTGGCTTTATGCCTGACAACAACTTGGTTTTATGCCGGATGCCCTTCCTGGCGCAACCCTCCCATTTTATCCGGGCTTGGGACCAGTTGCTGGGGGGTTTGGGCACTGGCTGGGAATTGAACCCCAGCCTTCCGCATGGTAGGCAAAACACAACTGAGCCACTAGTGCCCAAATTTTAGAAAAAGTCTAATATGAGATATTGGAGATATTTTAATTTTCATTAAGATATTCACTTTTATGAAACCCTATACAGGCAAAGGAGTAAAGAAGAAGAAAACTCAAAAGAAACTGTTGTGTGCTGTAAAAATTTAATTTGAAACAAGCATCTTCAATTTTTAGAAAATTAAAAACCTGTGCAAACATTGTAAAACCTGTGCAAACAAGTGCAAATCGGAAGGTCCGCTGTGGCAACCCCTCAACGGGAGCAGCTGAAAAACCAACAACAACAAGAGCATCGTGGTGGCCTGGAGAATATCCCAGGACACTAAGAGCACGAGGGGGGTACTTCCAGGACAGGATGCCGATCCATCGCAGGGCTCACTCACACGCTCGTTCAACACAATGGGTTAATTTGGGAATGCCAGTTAGAGTAATCTGCATGTCTTTGGACTGTAGGAGGAAACCCACCAAGCACAGGGGGAACATGCAAACTCCATTCATATACTGTAGACCCGGGCGGGAATCAAACCCAGACCCTTGCAGTGCAAGGCAACAGTGCTAACCACTACGCCACAGTGCTGTCATGAGATTTTTATTATTATTATTATTATTATTATTATTATTATTATTATATTACAAAAATCTATGATATTCAAATTTTTTTGAAGTGCAATGCATAGACAAACTAACACGACTTGTGAGTATCCCCTCACATGTTAATTTATTTAAGGTAGAATAAGCGGTTTCAGAAAAGCAGCCACGTCACAGGGTTTTTATTATTATTATTATTATTAAATTACAAAAGAAACAACTTTTTCACGAGATTCCAATTTTTTTTATTGCACGGCATAGGAAAACTAACATGACTCGTGAGTGCCCCCTACAGGCAAGGCAAAACACCACATTTTCACTTTTTCAGAAAAGCACCTGCGAAAATTCAGCCTTGTCCAAAACTCATAATTCATATTATTTTCTTAGACAGCTAAACAGTCTGTGTATCATATTTAACTTTTTTTTTGCTGCTCTTTTGCTCTCTATCCGAGCACCGAGCGCCCGGCAGTGACGTCACTGGCGCCATATTGGTGTGTCTGTTGTCTTTCTGTTTGCGGCTCGGTTCACGGAGCTCTGGGGAGAAAATCACGCCACCATGGAGCTCAGTACACTTCTTGGCGCTTTCCGAGGTACTCCAAAACCATATCGTGTCTTTTGTTTTGCTACTATTGGGGAAAGTCCTGCTATTTTGTCATTTTTTCTCCAATGCTAGACGACTAACTAAATTAGCGCTAACGCTAAGGTTAGCTAGCTAGCAGATAGCTGTGGTTAGTTAGCTCGACACTTTACCAGGATATTAGTTATGTAAGTTAGCCGGTAAGCTAATGGACCAGTCACTCACCTAACGCTTGAAAACAGAAGCTGCTTGTTTCATACACGCAGGAATATTATTTATGTAGAGAATATTTAGTTAGCAGAGAGATAACTGTCAGCTTTTTTTGTATTATTTACTTCTGTGAATTTAATGTAAAGTTATAAATGCTAATATCTAACATTTGACTGTTCTCTGATGTCAGATTGTTGTAGTAATAGTTATAAATTTGCCAGTAGTGTGTTTTTTTTGTTTTGTTTTTTACATTAGTAAATCCTTGTGAAATGTATGGTTTAGATTAACGTTATTTAACTCCAGTTGTGGGGACCTCTTGTACAGTTTGAAGTTTTTTCCTGTAAAAACAACTAATCCATCTGATATAATAATCAGTTTAGGGAAAGTTAGGAAAACCATAAGATTTGTGCAGAACAAGGGGTCCACAGGAGTGGAGCTGAAAACTCCTGACTTTAGATCATCACATCACATCACATCACATCACTTTACCTGCTTATTCCAGATTTTGAGAAGAAAGGGAAAAAGGAAACATGCCCCATTTTGGACCAGTTTTTGTGCCATATAGCCAAAACTGGGGAGATGATGTGAGTTGGTTTTCAAAACTTTTATTATTATTATTATTTTCTTCTAATAATAGAAATCATTCAAGTTGACCCCAGACAGCATTGTTGACATATAGAGTCGGTTTAGTTTAACTAACAGAAATGCTTCTCATCTCTTCTCCTAGGATTCAGTGGTCCCAGTTTAAAAGCTACTTTCTTTTCAAGCTAGAAAAAGTCATGGATGATTTTAAAGACTCGTCTCCAGAGCAACGAGGTCCCGCCAATCCAAACGTAGAATACATTCCCTTTAAAGATATGAAGGAGCGCATACTTAAAATTGTGGATGGCTACAATGGGTAAGACAGCATAATGTAATTGAAGATTTTTTTTTAACCCCCCGTTAACGGGCTTTTAGCAATTTACTCAGCTATGCTTTGTTTCCCACTGCCACAATATTCTGTGACATGTACACTGATTATTTTACCTTTTCAGACCTGCCAAACTTTACACAATTTTTGAGCATGAGCTTTGCAGTTTAACATTAGAGTGTGATAATATACCTAATCATTCAAAACATGCCAAAAGAGCATTCGTCTTCTTCTATTTAAATGGTATGTGAGGTATGATGTATGAATGTGGGAAGAGTTTTTGATCACTGATATTACTGCTGCATTTGTCTAGGGGAATTAACTCATAATCCTCACCCCTGGTTACATCTCGATTGTTTAATGATAAATCTTGAGCAGCTAAAAATCAATATCTCATACTCTTACTCAGCACATCTTTTCCCACTTTGATCACTGGCATTATTAAAAGCTGAGTGCTTGCTTGAAACTCAGCAATCTGATACAGAATTGATTTATTGAGGGTTAAAATAAGATTACAATTCTTAAGTGTTGGGGGGGGGGGGGGGGCTGGGGGATTTTTTTAATACAGGCTACAACGTGTTTACATGAATATAACTTTAGGTCCATGGAAAAGCTAGTCACTTAATAGAAAGGTTTCTGTTATTTTGGTTAATGTTGTAGTGACTAACAGCACACTAGCGCATCACTTTATTTTCTTAACATATTCAACCTAATACATGTCTTGTCTTAGTTATCTTATGGTTCTGCGCTTCTAATGTTATATAAACATTAATGTGAATGACTTACAGCGTTTTCACAGTAGGGCCCTGGGACCGTTTCCGAGAACACTTGACGCCAAACTCTGGTTTATTTTGATCAGTGAGAACACAGTCGTTCCGTGCTTGGGAACCGTGCCTGAGTCTGATTGAAGACGTGGATTTTGAGAACAATACAGTGTACTCGGCATTAAATGGATCAGATATGGAAGCAGTCGTAGCTGAGGACAGAAGTCGATCACTGTTTAGATGCGTCATCAGTGTCATCAGTGCTGTCCGTCTCTGTGGAAATCTCCATGTGCGTGCAGCATGCGCCAATCTCATCCCCTGACCTACACAGCCATAGCTGATAAAGTAGGAATGGCACTTTGCTTGCCCTTGACATTTTCTCCCACAATATCAATAATATTAAGCAAAGCGTGTAAGTTAACTGCCTTGTTCTCTTTATCTCTTGTGTTCAGTGGCGACTCACAAACCAAGTAGGTCCATACTGCCATCTGCTGTTTCAGACGGTGTAAATACACAAGCATATTCGAGAACGAAGCACAAAAAAACAATGTGATTAATCTTGGGCATGGTACAAATCAATCATGCCTAATGTGAAGGCGCCCTTACTTTATTACATGTAACATTGTCTTACTTCACACAGAGAAAAATATTTGTTGACATGCAAAAAATGTCTTGTTAACCCTAGTCATGGTGACTGTAGTCAAATGTTTTTTTTTTTTGTAGTACTGAAAGCACATTTCTCATGTGCAGATTTTACTGCATTTTTAATGTGCCCATAAGATGTGTAAGAATTTTACAGGTATTAAACTTGAATTGCTTTGGCTCACAGTTTTATCCAACATGACCTACATCTCTGAGGTTTCAGTGGGGTTAAAAGCTTAATCTTTTTTGCTATTCTGTTTTAATATCCTTGTAGGGGTCTTATTAAAATAGATCGGAACCATGAGTAGTTCACTGCGACTAGAGATCTAGTGGTCTTAAATGAGTAAAATGTTTTTGCATTTTTCAGTTTTGCTTATATGTAGCAGATTGTAAATGTCACCTACTGTAACCGCTCAATGCAGGTTGCGACTTGAATTCAGAAATGCTTAAACTCATATTTTGGCTTTTTAAATTGTTAATCGCTTTCTTCCAGGATCCCTTTTACTATCCAGCGTCTATGTGAACTGCTTACTGAGCCGAAGAGAAACTACACAGGAACAGACAAGTTTCTCAGAGGCGTGGAGAAGGTAGGCTGTGCTTGTAGGACTCTAGGTTTTACTCTCTGAAATTATATACAGTTTCCCAATTAGCTCTCTTGACAGAACCTTTCTGTCCATTTTATTGCAGAATGTGATGGTGGTCAGTTGTGTGTATCCTACCTCAGAGTGAGTGATGCTGCCTTTTATTTAATTGCATTCCACAGACAGGAGACAAAGTGATTTTGGGGTATCCTCTTCTCCTTAACACAGAGCTTTACTGTAGGGACAGAAGCCTCCCATGTATGGATAATTTGGTTGTTATCTGGTGAATGAGAAGTCTATAGAATATGGTTTACATAATTATAATACCATCTAACCACTCATTAAGCACAGGTGCGCTGTGGATTATGACATCCTGAGAGAGACCACTTCCAATAGTATAGAATCATAGAAAAACCATGCCTTAGGAATTCCAGGGCTTTTAAGTCGCACTTGCAAGGTGCTGATGATGATTGATTGAACAGTTCTTGGACTTGAAAGACACAGAATATTAGGTATGGCCCCTACTAAGCTTGCATGAAAAACTGCAGCCACATCACCTATTTGTGGATCAGGGACCACCGATATATTGCATGATAAAGTGCTGTAAATAGGTTAAATGTTTTACCGAATGCCTTGATCTTATTTGTCATTAAAGAAAAAATGGTTCCATTGGTGTGAACAGAATGAATGGAGTCATGTTTCCTGGAAATGCTTCTGCACTGACTGATAGGTAAGGACTGACATTCATGGCTTTTGTCAAAAATGTAAATGTTCCAAAATACCTTTGCTGTTAGAAACCGTGATCTCTTTCTCATCCTGGTAGAAATGTGAATGGTCCAGGAACACCTAGGACCATAAATAGAGCAAAGCTTTCTTTGTCAAGCAGCATAACAGCCAACGGCTTCCCGGACAGCACAGAGACAAGCGAGCAAGTTCACGAACATACAGATAGGACCGTCAGGTAACGGTTTAGACACCATTCTTAGCAAACTCATCTCTTGTATGCAAGAGTCCAAGACAACACCTTGAGAACTGTTTAGATTTATTATTTCACTTCCGGATAAGTAGAAAATCTTTTTTTTTTTTTTTCCCCCTCACCTCAGTGATTCCCTGACATCAGAAACGGTATGTTCAAGTGAAGCGTTGACAAAGGGCAAACACCGCAAGGACGAGGAACTGGACGAAGACGACGACGAGGATGATGACGACGATGTTGAGGACAGACATAATGCCAAAAGGTTTAAGATGGATAACGCAGAGGAGGAGAATGAAGCTAGTGGGAAGGAGTTGCCTTGCCATCCTCCTGTGGAAAGCTCAACAGACGTGGCCGAGGCCTCTTTGCATGTTAGTATGGAAGTGAAAGATACATCTGCACTTGTTTCTGAAGACCAAGGTAAGCTTTGATTGTGTCTTTTATTATTTTTTGTTCTTCGTGTTTAATTTGTATATTGGGTTTTGGATCTCTTTATTTTTTATGAAGAACCACAGTCATTTGGGGTGTAAATTTAATGGCTGTTTGTTTATTATTTATTTTCTAACAACCTAATTTTAATAAAGTCTTAATAAAGCGAGCCCTCGCACCTCCAGGGTCGGTGGTTTATTTCCTTCCTCAGGTCTTTGTTCATGAAGTTTGCATGTTCTCCCTGTGCTTCAGGCACTCCAAATTTTGCCTAATTGCCAAATGTGTGTGTGTGTTTGCCCTTTGATTGATTAGCAGCCCATCCAAGGTGTAGCCCACCTCATGCTCAGAGTCCACTGGGATTGGCTTTAGGCCCATCCTGCACAGGATAAGGCATATAGAGGATGAGTGTTAGTTGTTTTTTTCCCAAGCTGTTTCTATTTAGCTAGTTAGTTTTATTAACCTGCTGGTTGGGTAAAGAACAGTCACACTTTTTCTATTGTCTGTGCAGTTATTTAATGCAATCATAGGAGTTTAAGTTTCATGTTCTAGTAAAATGATGTAGCCAAAATAGTATTCGAATTAAATGCTATGTTTTACTCATTTAAAAAAAAAAATGCAAATAAATCTTTTCATCACAGTGACTAGGATAAGCAGTGCCTGTATTTATAGAGAAAGTCACTAAAGACATTTCGGGATGATGCTGTGAAGTTTGTGTTTTGCACTATTTATAGCCCCTCTTACATTTAGCATGGTTAATTGTGTGTACTACAGCTTACCTGGTGCTGCAAATGGGGAGAAACAATAGTTAAGTTGTCGAGCTGACTTATAACCATTTGGTGCAGTTTTAAACCATCGATATGGGATTTTTAAAAAGTTGGTACAATAGATAAGTTACTTCAACTTTTCCTGTCCACACTGTCACTAAATGCTTTTACCTGGAGACGACACTGGAAAAAAGAGGGATTAGATACTGATGAGGTGTAAAAATTGATTCAGTTACATAACATGGTTCTTTCCAAGTGAGAGATCACCACACTGTCTATTGTAGAATTGTAAGAAAAAAAAAAATCTATCAAATTAGGATATTTATGAAATTGTGATACTTGCATAATAGCAATACAAATCGAAGCATCACCTAGGTATCACAATGTGGTCCCTGGTGATTTCCATTCCTATAAAATACACAGTGTTTGTTTTGTGCAAAATTAACTCCAAAGTTTAAGTGCTTTCCACTAAGCTAATTTTGAGCCAGTATCTTTTAATGTTATGGTAAAGTGTAGGGCTGTAGCTTTCGAATATTTTAGTAATCGAGTATTCTACCAAAAATTGAATCGATTAACCGAGTAATTGTATAAAATGTACATTTGCTTAATTAAACAGCAATGTAAAATATATAAGAGAAACAAAGATTAATTGGTTTTCTTTTTAGAAAAATCTACTTTTATTTTTTAAATGCATACAGCATTTTATCAAAAATAAACATCGTCATTATTCACAATACAAGGAATAGCTTATACCCCTATCACACCTATGCGGCTTGACCTGAGATGCGGTGTTAGGCTCCATGATACGCCTGATTACCCGCTGACGTTCCGCGAAGTTCTGCAAGGTCCGCCAAAAAAATTAAATTTTCACGCGGAAAGATGGAGACGTAATCGCATAACATATATAACCTTTACTGAGAATTTCTGTCGTTTTCTCTTCCTGCTTTCTTCATCTCTTGGCTTGCTGATATTTTTATCGCTCCCTTCCATTTTGTAGACGCACCAGAATGCTCTCTTAAATCAATACACAGCTAACTGTTTGCGTCTCCTTTCGCTTTGTGGGTGACGTAAGCGCTTCTTCTTCGTTGGTGTTTACTGGCGGCTTGCATAGGTAATTATTCATACAATATAAACTAATAGAAATGTCAGACCCCAAATTTGAGGAGGAATTCACAGTGTATGGCAAAGCATCACTCAGTTAGTTATCTGCATACTGGCTTCACAAACGTCATTTTCATAAAAATACCCAAGCATCAAATGGTGGTGAACTAGTTTGCATACAAGGGTAAATAAACATAAATGCACAATCAATATTGCAACCCTTCTTGTTTACCATAATACACCCCTAGCAGATTTCTTATATTTGTCTATAAATCAGAATCTGAGAATGTTACTCTAGACTAATGAAGCAGTGAAAAGCGGCCACCCTATCATCCGGAGATTGCGAGTTCAAATCCTGCTACAGCCATCTGTAAAGGGAGCAGATTGGTGGTGGGGTGGGGTGTCATACTTGCACTGTCACATCTACAGAAAGCAGCACTTGCCAATCATGGGTGTCTGTGAACAAAAGTGGAAAGTGCTTTCCTCCCAACCCCCAACATGACGTGACGCCGGCTTGCATGGCATGCCGTCTTGGAGAAGGCATGTGATCTGTTATATTTTAATTTCCAATTGAATTTTATTTTCACAGAAAAAGTAGGTGTGTAAGAAGACACTATCATTAGTCAGAGCAGCTTAACGTGGACTTTAAGGAGATCTCGTTATCCCATGCATACAAATTATTTAAAACCTTTTTTTTTTCTCTCTCTCTCTTGCAATTCGGATGAAGCTTGAAACACTTTTGTTGGGGCAGGAGATTTTTTAGGCTTTGTGGGTTTAGTTGCACAAAGTATAACACTCTTTGCCTTGCCATGTACCGCATAGATAATACTGTGCTGCAGAATATGATGGCATTAAATTTTCCATTGTAACTTTTAGATTTTCAAACATAACGCTGTCCGCTCACAGTAGGAGGAGAGCGTGTTTCAACAAGAGAGACATATGATTAATATCAATTTACATGCAGACGCTTAGAAAGTGTGGAGGTGGGACAATGTGAGAGAGGAGAAAACCAAACACTGGCACAGCTTTATGAAGCCCCACATCAAACTATATTGATTATAATGGCATCATTTACCTCATTTCAAGATATATCGCTAATAACTGTTAGCGACAAGCAGGTCGTTTTGGTATCTCCAGAGCAACTGTGAGATGTTATACATGCACACATTTAATCGTGGGTTTCACTAATGACCCAAAACCCCAGACTGCAAAAGTACTCCAGATGTTAAATTTAAGTACAAACTCTCTTACAAGTTAACTCTGAACATAACTATGAAATGTTAAAACAAGCACACCAACAAAAAACCTACACAAGAATACTATGACACATTGCTCTGCCACACTGTACCCCATGGTGGATCCTGATGTGCATCTCACCAAAAATGAAACAAAATGTTACGGTGACGCAGAACGCAACTGTGATTAGTCCATCCGGTAGTATCACATTTCCAGATCTTCGGAGTGTGCAGGCATTAATAAACTCAAGTTATAGGTTATGTATCATCCGTAAATCCATCATCTTCCTGTACTTCTTTACTTACATATCTAAGAAATTATTTCTGAACAAATGAACAGTGAATGTGCATTTATACACACATTCACCAGGTACAGGAGAAAAAGAACAAAACAAGGATATGGAAGTGTGTGTGTTATATGCAAACAAAGGGAAAAGTAGGAGGAAATAAATCCATACATGAGTGAAAACAAACTAGTCAATATATAATTTTTATGAAAAAGATGAAGGAAGGGCCCCCACACCTGTTAATTTCAGTATGGGTTTGTTTTGAACTTGTGATGTGATGTGGATATACTTCAGGTTTTGTCTGTTAAATACAACGTTGTGTTATTGTTGAGATACTTTAAATGTCTTCTATATTTGTGTGCTGTTTAAGGTTCTTATGGCAGTAAATGCAGGTCATGTTAAAAACCTGGGTATGCTTATTTGTTCTCTAAGTACAGGGCTCGCAAAATTTAAAAATTCCTGGTAGCCCTTCGGGCAGGCACTCTTCAGTTTTTGGTAGCCCGAAATAAATTTAAGTAGCTCAAATAAAAAAGATTATTTTTAATGTATAATATTGTAAAGGAAACAAAACATCAATCAAAAAAATTACACCTTTATAAAAATTTAAATCATCAACTCAAATATTTAGTTCTAATTGAACAGACATTTCTATGAACTTCCAGTCTGTGGCCGATTCTGAATCTGAAATTTCCACTGAAGTCACGGATGAGTAAATGCCACTCGACGTTGCTTTTTGAAGTTTGCGA
>JAQQZT010000015.1:15913629-15924641 GCA_030068275.1 Clarias platycephalus | reverse complement strand
CACACCTGAATTGAGACAAGATAGTGATCTGATATAACTTCAGACAGTGGAATTGTGAATACATTTCTTATACTTAAGTATCTCAATTTAAACCACTGTGACCTGACCGGTTGCTAATGTGAATGAATGGTGCCTTTAATTTGCTTTTTAAACAACATTTTTAGTCCACATGCTCACCTTATTTCCTGGTCCTGATGCATGCTTCTATTCTCTATCAGATGCACCATAGCAAGCTTTCTTAAAAACAATAAAGATTTGTAGTTCAGCTCTTACGAATATCTCTTTTTATGCGTCATGTTTAAACAACGATCGCTGCTTTGCCTCAGACTATCTATACATTTCTTTACTCTTGCTGAAAGTCCACATTTAATGGTGTGTGGCAACTCCATAGGCGGCTGTAATCACATGAGCCTGTCTTGAATTAGAGGAGCAGTGTTTCAGGCTCTGTCACACTGGCACTCATAGAAAACAAAATTGTCTGACAGTTTGTGTCAAACTACAGGGCAATAGACCGAAATAATAACCAAATATTCTTCTTTACAGGGTTCAGGGATAAGAGAGAGAGATCCAGAGAGAGAGAGAGAGGATGGAAAGGGTTAAAAGCCACTACAGATCTTAAGATGGAAAAACAAATGTTTGTTTTTCTGCAACTGAAACTTTTTATATGACGTCTATAAAAACCCATAAGTGTAAGGCAAGGTACAAGAACCTCTTGGGATAATTCTAAAGAAGATTATGTATACACCAGTTTTCAGAATTTCAGTAGAATTTATTTGTTCTTCTAATTTTAAGCTTGTTAGAAAGTGCAACAGAAAAAAACAACAACTATTAATTATTTTTGCCTTAATAGTTGCAGTAGAAAAATAAGCAGCAATGTGAATATGTGCACTCACTTACCGCACTCTTCTCTGCACTACAGTACATTTGCCCTGATCCTCTAGCGCTGCTCAGTTGGCCCCACAATTTCTTAGGGTTGAAGGAAGTCATGCATGAAGGGTGTTTTCTGTTCTGGCACCTAGGTGCTAGAAGAAACTTCAAACTATGTAAACAGCTGAGGCCAATCTTTTCACCAATTACTTTGTCTTTTAGATTACTTAAAGACTTAGCTTTTGTCATACTATACTAACTGAGATTTTACTCACAGTACCTGATCGAATTATGCAGTATGAATTTATGTTTATTGATAGGGACTGATCAGCCATAGCATCAAAACCACTGACAGGTGATGTGAATAATATTGAGTATATCATTACAGCAAGTAACTAACCAAGGCAGCAGGTCGACAGGCAGTTCATGAACTTATCTACATGCAGTAGTTCATTCCAGATAGGCCTATCAGAAGTGATCTAAGGAAGGACAATCAGGTGAACTGGCGACCTAACACATAGTATGACTGCAAATCAATCCCTGCTATCTTTTATTACCCAGACCAGGATGGGTTCCCTGTTGAGTCCGGTCCGGTCCGGAGTTTTTCCTTGCTACTGTCGCCCTCGACTTCGGCCCAGGGACAAACTAATAATTATAATGAATACATATTTGCTCAAACTTTTCAACCTCATTTTCAGATTTTTTTTATTCTGCAAAGCTCCTTTGTGACAATGACCATTGTTAAAAGCGCTTTATAAATAAAACTGAATTGAATTAAATTAAAGGCTCATGGGAAGCAAAGGAGTGATCAGACAGCATAGATTGTTGAAAGGGTTAATGCTGAATATGATAGAAAGCATTGTGGCTTGTTGCATATGTGGTTCTCTATCCACAGTCAGAGCAGAGTGCCTGTGCCGGCCACTTTCCACTGCCAAATGCCCCTAAATTAAGCATGAAAGCGAACTGAACAAGAATCAAACCTGTTGCATCAGCTGGAGCTTGGAGAAATGGTAGATGGTGGGCTTGTTTGATAAATCATACCATCTTTTACCTCATGTGGATGGATGTGTGTGTGTGTTGCTAACATGGAGAACCGATGGCATCAAGGTGCACAATGGGAAGCCAACAGAGGGGTTGTTCCACTGGGAAAGCTTGGGTGCTGGCATTCATGTGGATGTTACTTTGATATGTACAGTACCACCTACTGTAGGAAAGTTCACTCCTTAATTGCAATGCTATTCCATAATAACATCCTGCCACACTGCAAAAAGTGTTCAGGGATTGTTTGGGAAACATGACAGAAGTTGAAGGTGTTGATTTGACTTCCATATTCCCCAGATCTCAATCAAATTGAGCATGTGCTAGACAAAAAAATCAGACCTATGGAGCCATCACTTTACAACTTACATAAAGGACATAAAGGATCTTCAGAAACATCTTGCTGCTAAGTTGTTTTGGCAACAAAAGAGGTATCTACACACAATAATGTAAATAATGTAAAAAAAAACCCGAATAAGGCATCTGCCAAATAATTCCATCGGAATTATAAGGTTCTATCCGCATTCTGGGCAGTTTTGAGACACTGAGGTTAAAAAAAATCCAGCAGGATTTTATCATTCCAAGGGAATGAAATGTCATAAATGTAAATGTAAAATAGACTGCACATTTCCCCCATAGACTCTTATAAGCTGCTTCAGCACTAAGTTGGATTCAGAGATGTCATAAACTTAACATTGTCTAGAACTGTTTGAACACTTATTAATAGTTAATCAAGCAGAATGAATAATTTATTGTCCGTTCCAATTGAGAATTGAAGATGAGAAGCCGGAAATACTGGTTGCCTATGCTATCACCAAATCTAATTGCCGCTGAAGAAATGTTATGATTTGAATTTTGGTGTGGCTTCAATGGCATTCAGGTGACAGAACTGGTTTTGGGAAATATAATGTAGATTTAAGCTTTTATGTAAGAAAATACAGCTCAGTAAAAACAGATATTGATATGGGTGCTGATATAGTCCTAAATGATCACAAAGAAATAAAGCTTCAATTTAGATTATTAGGAATTTCATGTAAAAATGACTCATTTTAATAGGCTATTTTTGATAGACAGATGGACAGGTGAAGATGAGAAAATCCCTTGCTCTTTTTTTTCAGTATATCCAGAAATTTCTGCCCATGATAGTCTCAGATTACTGTACCTGTTCATTGCAGGTTGTAAAGAGTGATAATATGAGTTACTGTATTCATCCTGGCAGCTCAAACCAATCTGGCCATTTTTGTCTTTATCAACCAGCCATTTCCACCCACAGAAGTGTCAGTCACTCAATATTTTAATTTTTTTACACCACAACATGCCTTTCATATTTACATCTAGATGTGTTGAACAACTAAGAACATGACACCTTTGGTGGCACACCACCCAAATTTTTGCTGAGCAAAAGCAGAAGGACAGATGGTTATGAAATAACACTCGACACTGTATTTTGTCGCATGTGTCTTGCTTGCTATAACTGCCTCAATCCAGTGACCCACTGACATCACCAAACTGTTGCATTTTTCTTTTGTTTGGGACTTATCTCTTCAGTCTCCTCTTCAGTCTCCTCTTCATGCGGTGAAATGCATGCTTAAGTGACTGAATAAAGTCCGTTGATGTGTTGGCAGTGTGTTTGAAGACATTGACTTGCTGCATTAAGTTCCTCCCAATTTCATCGAAAGCATTTGTCTGTAAATTGGGAAACATAATGTTTCCGATTTCTGGATTCATTTTTCTGCAACTTACTGAGTTACATTATCTGTAAATATTATTGCGCCTGTTCCAGAAACAGCCATGCAAGCCTACTCTACTTCTAGACTATCAAGACATGACACTACCTTCACCATGACCATTTCTTTCTCCACGCTTTGGGGTTTCCATCACTTCAGTAAAGGTTATTCTTTGTATTACTTTACTTCTAATTCTTACTGCTGATGGGTGATTTGGCCTCAATATTTCTGTTCTCCATAACTTCTTCAGACAATGGGCCATGATACCTTCACCCTTATCTATGGAGGTTGTTGGTTATATCACTGACTGTTCGTTAAAGTCCATGACAGCACAAGTACAAGAAGACTTAACAAGTATAGTTTGTTTGGGAGAGTTTCCAGAAGAAGGCCTCTTCTGTCTAAAAAAGGACATGAAAGCGCGACTGAGGTTCACAAAACTGCATCTGGACAACCTAAAAGACTTCTGGAACAATGTCCCATGGACAGATGAGACCACAGTGGAGTTGTTTGGCCTTAATGCCCAGTGCCATGTTTGGCAAAAAGCAAACAGCCATTTAGCAGAAACACCTCAAATGTGAGACCATCTGCCTGACAGTTAATGCTTGGTCGAAATTGGACCATGGAACAGGTGGCACAGCAGTAAATCTATGTCAGAATGGCTGAAAAATAAAAGCATCATGGCTTACTAATGGCCTAGTCAAAGTTCAGACCTCAACCCCTTTGAAATGCTGTAGCAGGACCTTAAGAGTGCTGTGCATAAGCCCCAAAACCTCAATTAACTCAAGCAATGTTGTAAACAAGAATGCGTGAAAAATCTTTCCAGAACGGTGTGAGAGACTGATAAAGACATACAGAAAATTATTACTTCAAGTTATTTGCTGCTAAAGGTGGATGTACTTGCTGTTTAATCATGGAGTACTTAGTACTTCCCACATGTTCATTATTTTATTTTTGGCTTTATGTTTGTTAAAGAAATAATGGTATGGGGTGGCACGGTGGCTTTGTGGTTAGCCTTGTTGTCTTACACATCCAGGGTCCGGGTTCAATTCCTGCCTTAGGTCTGTGTGCATGGAGTTTGCATGTTCTCCTCGTGCTAGGTGGGTTTCCTCCGGGTACGCTGGTTTCCTCCGACTGTCCAAAGACATGCATATTAGTCTAATTGACGTTCCCAAATTGCACGTATTGTGTGAATGAGTGTGTGAGTGTGTGTATGTATGTGTGTGCCCTGTGATGGATTGCCTCCCTCTGCCTTGTGCCCTTAGTCTCCAGAAATAGGCTATAGGCCCCCCGCAACCCTGAATACAGGATAAAGTGGCATAGAAGATGAGTTAGAGTGTGTGAGTGGTAATGGCATGGTGTAAAAGGGTTATACATTGTGTCTAAGGTTTTGCTTGCCTAATACTAAGACCTGGCACAATCAGATGATTTTTTATTATGTTTTTACACAAAAATAAGGCGGTATTAACTTTTGAACATGAATGTGTTTGTTTAACACATCTAAATGTAAATATCATAAAATTAAAGAAAAATATGATCTCATATTCATCTTTTGATCTCAAACGCAGATGTCTTCAGTGTAGATCAAAACAAAGCAATTGATCTCACCATTACTGTGGAAGTGCTCAAATAATTACACGCAAGCATGTAATTGAGGTATTCAGAATCAGTAATCAGGTAACTGTAAATGTGACACTGGTTGAGAATACATGGATTTGCATGTTAGCTATGCTTCTAAGCCATTGTGTTCTCTGGGAAATTGAGCTTGACACCGGTCAAACCAATTGAGTGGCTGAGCAATACGAGGAATTGGAAGCATACTCTGGGTATCGTAAAATCCAAGACCAATTCTTAGTGGTTGTCTGCAGAGGACGTCCTGAGAAGCCTGCCGATATCCTGGTTGCATTACTTTATTTTATTTATTGATGCAGCTGTGTAACTTAAAGATTAAAAGTTATCTCTAATAAGCTCTGAGATATCACTTATTGCTCCGGTCACAGATCGAATGCTTTAAACGTAGCTAATACCATGTTTGATCACTTAAATGCAATAAATTCCAGCTCTGAAAAATGTTAGTCAACATGAGAAACATTTCTTCTTTTCATAGAACAAATAATAAAAGGGAATCATGTCTCCTTACTCTCTCTCTCTCTCTCTCTCTCTCTCTCTCTCTCTCTCTCTCTCTCTCTCTCTCTCAAGTGGATGCTATCTATGAATGCAAATAACTGTCAAAGAAGAGGGAACAGAATTTCCATATGTCATACACAGGAAGTGGTAAAACAATACACTTGTGGAACAAATATGGCTGATATTCTCATATTTTATCTGCCAGTTCCTGCTAGGGTGTCACACTGGAGGAGAGAGAGAGAGAGAGAGAGAGAGAGAGAGAGAGAGAGAGAGAGAGAGAGAGAGAGCAGATGCTAAAAATAACCTTGGTGTTGTGTTGCTTCCTAACACAAGGCTCAGGTGTTTATTTATTAATTTCTTTTTAAATTCAAACATCTGTTCTCATGTTCTGCATCACAAGAGCCTGAGTGTTAAAAGTATAATCAATAGCTTGAGACCTGCTACAAATGGACCAGATTGTCCTCAGATTCCAGGAAACCTACAGTAGGAGACTGGATGCACACATGGCTATACGATTTATTCACGTTATCTTGAGTGATATTTCAAAGCACACATTGTTGATGAAATTCTCCGTTTTTATCAGACGGCTGTGACGTTATTTTGGGTGAAAGGAACATTTCAGTTCAAAGGAACATATTAGAAGATATGAACTATAAAGCAGATGCTTGATATTGGTTTGATATTGTGTGCTGATTATCTCTTATAACAGGGTGAACAAGAAATAGCTCTTTAAAAGGGACGGAGGGTTGTGATATGTGCACCCTGAAGTGGTATACAATGGAAGTATTTTGTCTGATTTAGGAAGAACTTCTACTTATTATACATGTTTAAAAATACCATTAAAATAAACAAGGTCCATTAGCTAGAGCAAGTTACCATTAAATCAGGAATAGATTAGACTTGGGGCCCCCAGGCAGATACCTAAGCATCTTAGGCAGATACCCGCCCCCCCTCCCCCTATACAATGCTGCACATAAAGCAATGCAGGAAGCTCAGTCGACCCCTCCCTGCAAACCACTTATGCAAATAAGAAACAAACATAAAAAACATACATTACTGCATCTAAAAAAATATATCTACTGTTCTGCAATTTTAGAAGCCTCATTGTATTCTATGCAGAATACAGTCTAGTCTTCTTTATGGTTTCTGTCTTCAACAACCCTAAAAAGTTCACCTCATTATCAAGCCACAGCGTTTGTATAGTTTTTTCTTTGACATGGGGTGGGCTTAAAGGAATTTCTCAGCATGACTTTTGTTGTTTGAGTTTATCTGCCCATCTCTTGGGATTTTCTCACACAATAGTCTCTAGACTTTACTCAGAATGGTGCATTAAAGAAAAAACATCCGGTGAGTGGCAATTCTAAGGAAACACACTTTGTCAAGGTCAATAGAGAACTGTCAATCTGGTGTGAGCTTATAAAGCGTACAGTAACTTAGATAATCATTCTGTATCCATTGAAGTGGATGCACTCCAACAGCCGAAGACCATTTTGGTTTTCTCGTCTGTCAGCCACAGCAACAGAAAGCTGATGCTGTATGGATTTGGAAGCTCACCAAACCTGGAAAATTGAAGAATGGTAATACATAGCCTGGTCTGATGAATCTGGATTCTGATAAAGCACACAGATGTTAGAGATAGAATTTGGCAGCAACAGTATGCGTCCATGGACCTGACCTGCTGTGTGTCAACAGTCCAGGCTGGTGGAGGTGGCACATATAATAGTGTGGGTAATGTTTTCTTGGCACACTTTGAGCCCATTAATATCAAACAATCATCGCATAGCCCTTAAAGCTCAGAGCATTTTAGCCATTTTTTTTTTTTTTACAAACATGTAAAGGGCTTATGCGACCAAATATGGAGTTTATGGATTTTAGCACAAAATAGGCAATATCATGAACACAATTTGGGTTCATTTTTACCAACAATCCAAAAAGAATAAAAAAAAAAAATAGGTCATATACAGTAGGCAAAGAAATGTGGTATGAATAGCTCAGACTTCATTGTCCAGCACGTCCTATGGATGCATAAGATATGGAGAATTTGAATGCCATCGAACACCTTGAACTCTTTGTCATGTTGTTGTCAATTGATTTCTGAAGATCTTTTTCAGTGTGGTAGAGTGCATTATCCAGCTGGAAGAGGCCACTACTGTACCATTAGGGAATACTGTTTCCATGAAGGAAGATGGTAGGTGTCAAAGTAACATCTGCATGAATGCCAGGAGCCAAGGTTTCCCAGAAGAACATTACCCACAGCATCACACCGCCTCTGCCAGCATGCCTTCTCTCTCCTTGGTAAATGACACACACCCAAACAACCCCATAATATAAAAGAAAATGTAATTCACTGATGTCCTATATAACACAATGCACATCAATTATTAAGCCCAAATAGAGAACAATGGTCTAGTTACATACTGTTTAGTATGTTAATATACAGTTGATGCAACCCAAGTATTTGCAAAATACAAAATACTTGTACTGGGAATAAAATAAATTAATTGTGCACATAAATGAAAAAAAACAAAAAAAACATTTACTAACTATTTCACAGCTTCACATTGATGTTACTATGTCAATCTTTTATCAAGTCAGTTAGGCATGTATTGTGTATAATTCACAGGTAAATTTAAAACAAATAATTAGAGACAGATGTATTGAAGCTTTAATTTACTGTATCTTCATTTCAGTGGGTAAAAAGTGGATCAGATGTTTTTGATTGGCCAGTTGTCATAATTAAGAGTTAATTGGGAATAAACCTTATTTTACTTTACTTTTTAAATTTTTCCCTTTATGGTTTATTACAGAAAATTTCATGCCAATGTTGCAGAAAAACTGTAGATCTTCACAAAATTGGTTCCTCCTTAGAAGTGCTGAAGGAATCAAAAACATCTGTTATTGAAGATGTTCTGACGCGTATCTTTAGTTTGAGTATTTACTTACAGTACGACACGAAGTCCGATGAACTTTGTCTTTCGTATTTCGTATTTTATTTTCCAGCACCACGTGACACAAACCATTTAAGTGTTCTGGAAATTTCCATATTCAGCTTTATCGTGTACTTTAACTCAAAAAGTGTCATCAAATTAATATGCTGGTTCTGTCATGTGACAACATTGATGTAATTTCCAATATAATGATGTGCCTGGGTAGCACATGTGATGTAACTAATTCATTTTAAAACGCCTTTATTGTTGTTACAGGAGTAAGTTTCATCATATTTAAAAATTATAATAATTAAATTACATCTCATCTTTTATAATTAACTTGTTCAGAATAAATCGATATAAAACAAGTTAAGAAAATATTGCTGTGACATATGTCACATACTTGTAGGGCTTTTAAACCCTAAAATTGTTCGGGAAAATGCCACTTTCAACGTGTTCCATGTCGTCTATTTGATCTGTGTTATATCCTTTATAATATCCCACACAGACCACAAGAGCCACAAATTAAACATCTCATAGATTAACAGACTTTGGTCCAGTGAAACCCCAAAACAGAAACAGGGCAACTATTGAAGTTGTTGCAAATACCACATAAATATGCATGTCCACCAATCAGAACTGCAGCATTCAGCATTGTGGCCTTGCACCTCCAGGGTCAAGGGTTTGATTCCCACCTTGGGTTTGTGTGCGTGGAGTTTGCATGTTCTCCCCATCCTCCAGGTACTCTCAGTTTCCTCTCACAATCCAAAGACATGGAAATTAGATTAATAGGCATTTCCAAATTGCTTGTAGTGTGTGTGTGTGTGTGTGTGTGTGTGTGTGCATGCTGCAATGAATTGGCATCCTGTCCAAGGTTTACCCCGCCTCATGCCCTAATAATCCTTGGATAGGCTCAACGCCCCTGTGACCCTGTATGCAGGATAAGTGCTGTAGAAGATGAATGAAAAACTTTCTGTAGAGTGAATATACATGATGTACGTAGATAGCCCAGGTGGAGTCAAAGGAAGTGTGACCAACAATGACACAACCATTTTAACTAGCCCCTGGTATTAAATATTGTTCCCAAGTCCATTGTGAAAAAGTGTCACCACGGACCGATCTAGGCTGATCAATTTACAGACCTTGAACTGTGTATCTTTTTGTCCAAATGGAGGCAGAATGCAAGTGGTGAGGTGGTTAGCCATCACTTTTCAGGATCTCTCATTTTCAACACTTGGGTCCCTCAAGGCTCTCTGCTCAGTCCCCTTAAGTACTCCCTCTACACACATGACTACAACATCATTGTCAACTTTGCTGATAACACAGTGATGAAGACACCTATTTGGAGGAGGTCAAAAACATTGCACAGCACGGGCACCTCCACAACAGGAATTAGTATCCTGCTAGGCACTGGATATTACTAGCTATGATTACATGGATAATATTTCTTCAATCTGGTTGATCAGAGATTTGTTTACATCAAAGCTGATGCAATAAGATCTGTGTTTATGTGTACAGTACAAAGCATTTATTCAGAATATACTGTATATTTATAGAATTGGTTACAAGAATTTAGTCTCTTCTATGATTGGTTAGCTGTCCAATGGAAAGCCAATCAGTGACTATTCCTCAACCAGAAACCAAGAGGATGACGTTCCCATTCAGAAATGGAAACAAAATGTTCTTCCCGGAAATTCATCACATCACATAATGTTACCCCGACATAGAGCAAATGTGCGCAAAAAGAATATATTTGCACTGCTATGGAAGAAATGATTGGATCAAATGTTTACATGGCTAATATTTACCTATTGAATTAATTACCACCTCTCTCATTCCCGTTGAAAATTATTTTCAATCGTGCTGGATCAGGCCAGTCTGCTACAATTGAGGTGGCTACATGCATTTTAATTCTGATTGGGCTATTATTCCAATTATCAGAGCAACATTAGGGTCCATGTAAACACACCTACTATGTGGTATTGAAAGACCACCAGTCTGAAACTGGTGGGAAAGAAAACTGTGAAAAAAGGATGGTGCATACCAGTGGTGAATCTGGTAATGTAGAGAGTAGGCAAGGAGAGCAATCCATCTAGTCACCCAAACTGTAGTCTGTTTATACAGTTGCACTCAGGGAAAGGGTACCACAATATGAGAACTAACACAGTACAATTAAGGGAAGCTACTTTCCACAAGCAATCAGGGCCCTGAATGGGATCTCTGATGAGCCATAAGTGCCTTTATCTCCATTTTGTGGACACACACACACACACACACACACACACACACACACACACACACACACACACACACACACACACACACACAC
>JAQQZT010000015.1:15804128-15838188 GCA_030068275.1 Clarias platycephalus | reverse complement strand
ACACACACACACACACACACACACACACACACACACACACACACACACACACACACACACACACACACACAACAACAAATACTGATCAAGCTGAAAGATGTATTACACTACAGTTTGTCTTACAGCACACATGCAATCCAGCAGAAGTAATTATTCAAATTTTTCAGTGTGTAGCTGAATAATGAGAATATGTAATGGGCATTATCAGTCACGTCCCTGATATTCTGACAGTGAGCTGCCGGTTTAGATTTGTTTGATTCACACAGTGAATACACACAATATCAACTGAGCTAATCATTTTTCCCTACAGAATTTCAAATTTCATGCTTTCATGCTTTGTCTATACAATAGGCTGGATAAAAACAACTTCCATGTGTGCCATAATAGCAGTTGTGATGTCACATTTATATATACATATATATTACAAAATAATTACATTCTTAATTATAGGTTACAAATTGCCACCACTGTACAGTACATACAGTTTTCCAAGTTGTAAATAGGAAGTTTTAAATAAATACTATTAAAAATAATAAAAGAGGCAATTTTGATAGTGTGTGATATTATCTGTGGCTGATCATTGTATAGTCATTTTAGGATGATTTATTCAATAACAGATCACACTATCCATTGATGAACATATTACAGGAACGTTTGCTGTCAGTTGTCTGGGTTTCAGGACAGGCACAGTTTTAGCTCTGAAAAACTAAATGTCACTGCTTCAAAAAGCACTCATCATGCTTGACCTATGTGATAGCACTAAAATAAAACTTGATATCTATTCAAATCCTGAATGTCATCTTTTATGAGAGAAATATACAGGGTGTATATAAATAGCTGCACAATAAGTATATACTGTATGAATGTATGTAATATGTTTGGGTTTATAACTATATTTGAGTTTCTTTTGTCAGATGTCTTATCATCACACACTCCTTGTCATACAAAAATATATACAATTTTCAATATTACAAATCAAGTAAACTATGTAGTAAATGTCAATTTGATTTCTAAAATAGGGTTATAACATTTATAAAATGTAATAATTTAACATGAGAATAAAAGATTATGCTATACCCAAAATATCCTCTAACCTAAAAAAATAAAAAATAACAACAACCACAATAATAATAACAATAATAATAATAATAATAATAATAATAATAATAATAATCAATGTTTTTCATTGATATTGCAGCTTTTGGATATACATAATATAAACTTATGTAACTTATACATATATATACTACTTGAACATAATCGGTTATGCAAAAATATTTATTCTTTCAGCCTGCTCATATATGTGCAAGTGAACTAGAAAGTTCTGGAAAAAAATATATAGCATGCCACTAGATGACTTATCATGTATAGCCTAGATTTCTAGTTGTTTAGAGTCATTCAAATATGAATTATTAAAAATACATTCACTTTGTCAACATATGAGTCATTCTATAATTTCAGGTACATTTATATACTTTTATATATTTCACATAAATATAAAAGTACAAAAACAGTGTTCTTTCTCAATGGAACAAACAGCGGTTAAGTTAATAAATTCCTTCAGTGTAACTCATATCTGCAAGTTGCAATGTTTAAACAATTTTTGTTCTAAGGTAAAGTTTTTTTTGACTACTCAGTTATTCAACTATGCTACTAACAGAAAAAATTATATGTCAAAATCCCAAGAAACCAGTATCAAATGATGTCAATTGTGTTGCATGGCATACATTTTACATGCACTGTGGTGTTCTCTGCTTCTCTGAATTTACTCTCCTCCTTGCAAGTTTAGGATCACAACAAGACTTGTATCTGTTCTTCGTATCTAGTTACAACAACTGGATTTTAAAAACATGTTGATAGGAAGAAAGTAAACATGAACCCATAGGATAAGGAGTACTGTGACATATGTGGATGGATGGATGGATGGATGGATGGATGGATGAATGGATAGAAAAAACACACACGGTACAAATGTGGGACATGAGCAACACTTCTACAAGAGAGACCAATAGTTGTACAGGAATGACTAAGAGTTACTTGGCATTGGGACAAATCATTCTTGAGTTACAGGATGGCGTTCTGTTAGCAACCTACTTTTGTGGACAATAATATATTGATATATTTTAATGTATTTTTCAAGTAAATAAAAAAAATAGTTGTTGGTGTTGTTGTTAACTCTTAATTTTTATTCTTTATTTTGAAACCAAGCAATCCACAACTACAAAAGTGAACTAACTGAAGCATAGGATGCACATAAAGTTTGTGTGATATTATAACATACTTTCCCTTAATAGGTAAAATATTATATTTTTAAAGAAAATACTTCTAATAAATATACTTATCGTCAGTGAACATGGAACATACCCCAAACGATATAACGACTCATACAGCCTTATTTCTCTACATCAGAGAAAGAAAAACTAAAGAGAAAGTGGTGTTTTGAGACAAGACCAGACATTAAACACTCAGGTACTGTAAGCAGGAGAAAAAACTTGATTTGAACATCTAAAGCAGAAACAGTGCATTATTAAAAATGTTTTTAATTAAGCCCTGTCTGTCTATTCACCTAAGAAGTTAACCAAATCTAGCGAGACTTTTTCTCAGTTCTACACAAGTTAATTAAAGACAAAAAGACAAATCTAAACATTAGGTTCAAATAAAGAAATACATTCCCAAAAAAAATCCTATGTCTAGATTTGTCCAACTTCAAATTCTATTTGAAATTAGTTCCAATTATACAGTTTTAACTGCAGAAACTGAAAAACACACAACAGTTTGTGGAAGAACCACATATGGGTGTGATGGTCAAGTGGTGCCCACATACGTTTGGCTATTAGCTTATACTGTTAACCGCAGACTTAATGGTATTACAGGTCAAAGTAATATCACACAATATTTAAGTCAAAAGCTGCCTATCCATGCATGCTGAGCTATATCAGTTTCTGTAGTTAATCATTAGTTCAAAGCTAGCAAATCTCCTAGTGGCTTTCAAAGAAGCATTACATGAATACAAAATAACATGTTACATAACTCAGGATTTTATAGTGTATTTTTATTCGTAGATTTATGCTAAACACTTCAGTTGGTTTGAGGTGTAGCCTCAAAGAAACTGTCTCAAACCCATAATTCATACAGCAGCGCCGCAAAGCAGTAATGTACCAGAGCACAAATGGCATCTTTTTAGATATGCATCCTTTTATCCTTTTAGCACACCCAATACACCAAATTCCAAATTCCACTCACTCAAGTTCAGTAAAACCTTATTAAGCTAAACTGCTCCAGCAATTTTTCTTTATTTCTTTTTGTGACCACAAACTACCATATATATATATATATATATATATATATACACACACACACCTATACACACACAAACAGTGTAATGCAGAGTAAAAGGAGAAGCAGCACTTAACCTGTACTGAGGAGCAGGGAAGCCTTTGGCATCACAGGTGAGCGTGGCCTCTTCTTCTGGTAAACCAACAGGCACCATTAAATCACTGGGCTCCATCCGCCATTTTGGCCCATGGAATGATTTATAATCCAAACAATCTAAAGTACAAGAGAAAACCAATGAAGTTACCATCTGTAAAGTTACACATTTTACTTGTGTCTTGTGTAAATTCTAAAAAAATGTTTTTAATCATATATCGCATCATACAAACTGCCACTTGTAAATAAATGTAAGCTTTTTAAATATAAAAAGAAGGTAAAGTACAAGTCAAACCAAGTCAACACATTGTTGCTAAATGGACACAGAATATTAAGTGTCTAAACAGTGGTGGTTCCAGATCTCCACTTTACTCTTGGAGACTCTGGCCTTTTCTCTATAATGAATTTCACTGTGCCTCAGGTTTTGTGGGCTGCACCCATGCAACAAGTCAACGTAAGCCTTAATAGTGTAATAAGATTCATAATTATTTAAATCAACAATGAATAGATTACAAAAATGCTTTCCATAGTCATCACACACTTTTTTTTGGCCAACTGTAGGCATGACTGGTTGCAGAGTTGCCCAAAAGTGCCAAGCAACAGTTTGCAATAAAACAGTTTGACGCAAGAACTGGCACCCTATTCAGGGTGTACACTACTTCGTATTGTGCCCCAAGTCTCCTGGGAAAGGCTCCAGTCCCCCTGCGACCCTATACAGCTGTGGCCAAAAGTTTTTTTGAGTCACACACATACATTTTTACAAAGTCTGCTGCTTCAGTGATTTTAGATCTTGTTGTCAGATATTACTATGGTACAGAAGTAGAATTACAAGCTTTTTGTAAGTATCAACTTTTATTGACAATTACATTAAGCTTATGCAAAGAGTCAATATTTGCAACTTCTTTTTCAACTTTTTTTACACTCTTTTTGAACTGTGTTACACTTGTTAATGCTCTGTGTGAATGTCTTTATTTTTGTGACAAAAAACAAGGGCCCGCTCAACAACATGACCACTGCCACATCTATCGTGCAGCTCAGAAGATGCTTAGTTATCACTTTTGCCTTATGGCAAGATGCTCCATCATTCAGAAAAGGACATTGTTTGTTCTTAGATGGTTGGAATAAGTTGTTCTCGGGGGATGTTTTTGTACCATTCATTATTCATGGCTGTGTTCTTAGACAAAATTATGAGTGATCCCACTCCCTTGGCTGAGAAGCAACCCCACACATGAATAGTCTCAGGATGCTTTGGCATGACACAGAACTGATGGCCACTTCTCTCCAGGAAAAACATCAGGGACAGACTGATATTCTGCAAAAGCGACAGGGATTATGCTGAGGACACTTGTGAAATGCTTGTAATTATACTTAAGTACACCATAGTAACATCTGACAAAAAGATCTAAAAACACTGATGCAGCAGAATATTGAAAATTAATATTTGTGTATTTCTCAAAACCTTTGGCCATGGCTATACACAGGATACGCGGTTTGAAAATGAACAAATGAATGAATGAATGAATGAATGAATGACTCCGACCCAAAATTATCTTGCACATTAAATACAGAAATGAAGTTCAGCAATAATGCTGTCAAAAATTTGAACATATTTCATGTGGAAAAAATTGGATTAATTAATCAAAACATCTTATATACTTTATATATGCTTTATAAATTTTCTGTCAGGCTCGTCTATTGGTGTCAATATCTACTACACAAGATAGATGTAAAATCTCACTCACTCATCATCTATACCGCTTTATCCTGTATTCAGGGTCGCGAAGGGCCTGGAGCCTATCCCAGGAGGCTTAGGGCACGAGGCGAGGTACACCCTGGACAGGGTGCCAATCCATTACAAGAAAACACACACACTACGGGGAATTTGGTAACGCCAATTAGCTTAAATTGCATGTCTGTTGACTGTGTTAGGAAACCGGAATACCCCGAGGAAACCCACCATGCACACAGAGACAGGAATCAAGACTGGCCGGGAATCAAACCCGGACCCTGGAGGTGCAAGGCGACAGTGCTAACTAATCACTACACCACCATGTCGCTGAGATGTAAAATCTACAAGTTATAAACAAATAATGCATTTTATTTTTTATATGTGCCTATAAAAATATCAAGCGATAAATTAATAACATCAAGTAGTAAATAACAGTTAAACAATATAAAATAAAACAATTGACAGAAGATCACCAAAAAACTGATTTGAGTGGAGTAAACATTTCTAATTAAGTGGGTCTTAAGATGTGAATTGAATATGTTTAGAGAGTATATTATGACTGTTGTCTGCAAGAGAATTCCAGAGACGAGGAGCAGTGCGGCTAAAGCCTCTAGAGCCCATGGTGGTCAAGTGGTTAGGGGGTGTAAAGAGGAGCCTTGATGAGGAAGACCAAAGAGTGCGAGAGGAGGTATAAAACTGTACAAGCTCTGAAAGATAAGGAGGAGCAAGATTATATGGCGCTTTAAAAGTGAGGAGGAGAGTGTAAATTCTATACGATAATTGATAGGGAGCCAGTGGAATTAGAGTGGGAGTGGGGGTAATGTAATGCATTATAGTTATTCAGGTTATGATACAAGCAGCGAAATTTCAAAGTTTATGGAAGGGTTTTTTTTTGCGGTAGACCAGTTAAAAGTGAATTACAGTAATCAATGAGGGAGGTGACCAATGCATGTGAGAGTGGCAGCAGTTTGTTGGGTGAGGAATCTGTGGAGACGAGAAATGTTACGGAGCTGGACATACAGTAATACGTGACCAGGGAGAAGATAAATGAGTAATAGAAGAGGGCCAGAGCCTTGTTGAACACCGCAGCTGACATGGAGGTGAGAGGGATGTCAGTGCTGTCAATACCAGCGAAACGGTTTAATAAAATAGTGTGTGAGATAGTGCAGAAAACTGCATTCAACTCGAGTAGGAAAAGCTAAAAGTAAAAAGGAATGGCCTGGTAGCTGCTGAGGTGAGTATGAACCTGTATTGCAATTAATTTTTCCAGCATTTTTTAAATGAAAGGAAGATCTGATATTGGACAGAAATTATTGAGATTTCATTGGGACTAGGTCTTTTTAAGAATAGGAGTTACAATGCAGTGCAGCTGTTTTAAGGGATGATGGAACAATACTGGAAATGGAAGAGGAGTAAGTAACATGAATGTTGTGTTGGCTATCTACTGTATATATGGCATCCAAATGTATTCTTGTTCATGCTTAACCAGTGTAGTATTGTGTAGGTCCCACTTGTGCCACCAAAACAGCTCTGACCGATGAGGCATGGAGTCCACAAAACCTCTAAAGGTGTGCTGTGGTACCTGACACCAAGATGTTTGCAGTAGTTTTTTTAAGCCTTGGAAGTTGAAAGGTGGATTCTCCATGGATCATACTTGTTTGTCTAGCATACACCACAGGTGATTGATAGGACTGAGGATTTGGGACTTTTACTTGCCAGTTTGACATCCTGAACTCAACATATTCCTCAAACCATTTACAGCTTAATGTTTTGAATGCATCGGTTGTACACGTTGGTGTTCAGGTTTTCCTTCACTCAAACTTATTTAGAACATTCTGAAATTGCAGCATTTGAGGGTGGAGCAAGGAAATTCCAATATCAACTTAAACCGAGCAACCAAAAACGTTTGAGGTTTGACACACTGTGCTTCCGCAAATAGTTTCATTGTTAAGCAGTCTATTCCGAAAGGAATTTCAGATCAATCCTATGCATCAGAGCACAAAGACTCCAGAGCATTTCCACCTATATAAGTACCAATTTCCTCCCTGCCCATAACTTTATTTTGTTACAGCTGTTATTGTTTTATTGCCAAGTTGACGCAGCACAAATTTCCCAAAAGTGAAACCGAACAGTTCATGTACCTGTAAGACACTCCATGACTGATAGCAGCAAAAATGGTTTCCACAATAACTTCATCTTCAGCTTCTGGAGGTGAGTGAGATTTCCAGCATCCAGGTGGTTTGTTTGACCTGAGAAATGTCTGACCTGAAAAACCAAGATAACCCATTAGTTAGAATTCATAAGAATATTAAGAACTTTTACCTAACTTTTAAAAAGGTAAAATATTTTAGATTCATATTATATTATGCATCATGCTCAACACTTTAACACCATATTACACGTAATCTAAAATTAGCTTGTTAGATAAAACATTAGATTGCTTGGCTGCACCAACAGTAAAGGGACATCCTAAATCCCCGTCACTGAGCCAAGGTTCCACTACAGTATGTGCACAAAAAAACTGGTAAACCATTGTAAGGAATTTTTTTTTACATGTTTTTTTATGGAAAAACTGGTGAAGACTTTGTCGAAGCAAGACACAGGAAGTACTTGAAAAGTACGTATTAATGATGCAATTAACCAGTTAATGGTCTATATAACACATTATAAGGACATTATAATGTCTATATAACACATTATTACAAGCATGGCATAGATGGGAAAGGTTGCATGGCGTTCTGACTGAGTTGTTATTGGGATGTCACTGAATTCCTGGTATGTGAATAGATTTATCACAACAAGCTCTTCAGGCTTGTGCTTTGATCATGGTATATCCATGTCACATTTTAGACTGCATTACGTTCACAGTATTCATATTACACATGATAAGTGCCTGGTAAGAGTGTGGTGTGATCTCTCTGGACATAGTAATAACTTGGTTCAATATCAATGGACATGGTGAGCGTGTGATCAAGTGCGTACTAGGTGCATTGAGAACCTGATAGGGACGTGTCTAGGAACTTTTTTCCCACCGCAATCTTAGGTATTTTTAGGGTGTCTTGGGAGTGTGGCAAGCCCTAACAGTATAGAAAATAACTGACATTTCTTTAAAAATGTTTTCAAGAGTTGGTCTCTGTATGTAAGCATGTGCATCCACTCACTTACTCATCTTCTATACTGCTTTATCCTGTATTCAGGGTCGTGACGGCCTGGAGCCTATCCCAGGAAGCTTAGGGCACGAGGCAGGGTACACACACTCACACACACACTACGGGCAATTTGGGAACGCCAATTAGCCTAACCTGCATATCTTTGGACTGAGGGAGGAAACGGGAGTACACGGAAGAAACCCACCAAGCACAGGGAGAACATGCAAACTCCATGCACACAGAGACGGGAATCGAGCCTGGCCAGGAATTGAACCCGGACCCTGGAGGTGCAAGCCACTACACCACCAGTAGCATGTGTATATATAATAAATGTTTTACTCTTCAAGATTCCCCAAACATTCCCACCCTAGGATTCCCAAGGTAACACTATGAACAAGACAAAATTGTCTTATATTGATCGTCTCATATTCAGCTCTGAGGCTCAGTTTGTTAGCCTCACTTGCAGTTTTGGGGATGGGGATGGAAGACGGTTTGGTATGGGGGCTATGGTCAGACTGGGCATGAACACAGGACTGGAGCTGAAACTTAGCATGGGGAAGGGGAACGGAACTGGGGCTTGGCATGGCTGTGGTATACTGTAGGCATGAGTTCCTTGAACTCAGGAACCAGAATGAACACAATATCTTCAAATCAATGATCTGATCAATTAATTGCATCAATACCTGGTTTGTGAATTACACCATTTGGATTGTAAGACCGTTCAGTGAATACCGAGGACAGCTGAAAGCATCATGGTATCTTTTTCCTCCTTCCGTACTCAATAAGCTATCAGAGCATTCAGGTCCTTCTTTCCACAAGTCATCTAAATCCTCAACATCCTTTGACTGAACTAATACCAACCATCAAATACACACATTTGCAAATAGTCCTGTGCTGCTTTATGAAGCACCATTGCCCACAAAGATGTTTCTTTTCACTGTGCACTGTATTTGGTAAAAAAAAAAAAAAAAGAAGACAATTAAAATTCACTTGACTTGACTTTGCTTGGGAAATGGCCCGTGTTCTGCCTTTGCGGCTGCAAGTTGTTACTACAGGGGGAGTTGTGGGTGATGAGTGAGAGATTTCTGGTGTGGTCATTTAGAATAGTAAAGTCATCTCAAGTCAGTTGTTACTTGAGCTTATAATCTCTTTATTCATAGTATCTCAAGTTATCCAGTTCTTAGACCGACAAATCTTGCAAGGTGTACAAATACACAGAACCTCAACTCAACCCTACATAATCCCCAGACACTACAGGCTTAGTGAGGCACTGTTTGAATGTAAATTGTCAAATTATGTCATTGCATAACTCTCTAGAATGTCTTCTTTAGGCTTTCAGGGTTTACAATGTTTTGAGTCAGGGAATGGATGTGAAAATAATTTACATGCTCCGGGTCTTTATTACACACTCAATTAACACATCATTTTTCCTCTCTCTAAGTAGGGAAAAGGTTGCATGACTCTTCATATTAATGTCTGCAAAGTGAACATAGGACAGGAAATCCCATTTACAGATTCAGTTATTAAAGGACTAAGCACAGATCGATTTACTTTAAGTTGCTGCAAAATAACATCCTCTAGGCATGTTGCAACAGTAATCTCTACAATGTGTGGGGAAATATATATATATATACAGTATGGGAGAGAGAGCAGGATATCTGGGAAAAAAATTGTGAAAAAGAAAAGTTCATATTCATTTTTAAATAACATGATACTAATATTTTAATGGCGCAACTTTCTGAAATCAGTATTTGGTGGAATAACCATGATTTGCCATCACAGCAGCTTCCATGCGTCTTGGCATGCTCCCCACCAGTCATTCACATTGCATGTTGGGTAATTTTGAGGCACTTTTGGTGCACATTTTTTATCAGCTCATCTTTCTTTGATAACTTGTGATCCATTCATCTTCCTCTTGATTATATTCCAGATGTTTTCAATGGTGTACGGATCTGGAGATTAGGCAGGCCTGAACAGTGTCTTGATCTGGTGCGTTGATTTTGATCGTCCATACACACTTTGATTGAGCTCTTGTCATTGTCCTGTTGGAAGAACCAGTTGTCAGAGTGGGAGAACATAGAACAGATGGAAGTAAATGTTCTTCCAGCATAAACTTGTGTACTCGGCTTGATTCATACTTCCCTCTTAAAGACAAATCTTTAAGGTGGCTTGTACTGTATGCCTCTCCAGTTCTCCCTGTAATCATAAAATGGCCCGGTGTTGGCCAAAGCTGAAAATTGAAATCATCAGAGAAGATGACCTTAGTACAATTATCTACAGCCCAATTCCTTTGGTCCGTTGCAAACCTCAGCCTGGCTCTCCTTTGCCTTTTGTTGCCTTTTCTTTCTTTGTATGACCTCGGCCAAGCCTATAGGAGCCTGTTTTGATCTCTCCTTGCTATGTAGTTTACCTCAGTCTGCCACTGTGTTTGAAGGTCATTTGATGTCATCCTATGTTTTTTTTATGGTTTAGAGTTACATTCGAATGAGTTTGAGTTCATCTCTATCAGTGGATTAATTTTTACACTCTGCCAATCTGTATCCAATCTGCTTGACCTTCAGTCATTATGATCACCTCCCTAATATTGAGGAGGACTCCCTTTTTTACCACCAAAACATCCCAGAGCCATCAAGGTATGAACTCCTCTAGACCTCTGAGGGTATATCTGTAATCATTAGCAGATCATTGAAGTCCTGTAAGTTGCAAGCCTCCATGGATCAAAGGTTTTCCGGCACACCCACAGATGTTCAAATTGAGAATGGGTTAATACCTTGAACTCTTTGTTGTGTTGTGTAACACAATGACTAAGCTGATAAAAAAAAATTATCTTATTAAGATTCTGTTTTATAAAAAAATGTTTTAATTACTGCCGAAAAGTCAAAATAATTTACAAGGTAGCACGGTAGAGTAGTAGTCAGCACTGTTGTCTTGCACCTCCAGGTTCTGGGTTCGATTCCCGTCACGGTTCTTTGTGCATAGAGTTTTGTGCATGTTCTCTGTGCTTGGTGGGTTTCCTCCAAGTTCTCCAGTTTCTTCCAACAGTGAAAAGACATGCAGACTATGCTGATTGGCATTCCCAAATTGTCCATAGTGAATGTATGTGTGTGTGAGCCCTGTGGTGGATTGGCACCCTGTATATGGTGTACCCCACCTTGTGCCCTGTCTCCTGGCACAGGCTCCAGGCTCCCCGCAACCCTGTATACAGGATACAGCGCAATAGACTATGTGTGGGTGAAATGATTCAGGCTTTATCATGACAAATCTTTTTTTTTTTTTTTGTTAACAGCTGTCTTTGCACTTGACATTTTAGAGTTTTGTGGGTGTCAGTACATGCAAATCCACTGTGCTGTAGACATGCTTAATTAAAAAAAAAAGATAAACGAAGGCCTGTGTTGTAGCTCTATAATTCTAGGTTCTTATACTGTAAGATCAACTTTTGTTTGTGCTTGCAGTTTAATTGAGCTGCCGATGTCTCACTGAGTGCTCTTTAGACAAACACACCATGGCGTAACACTAATGCCTTTGTTCTCCTCATGATTTCTTGACACAATAATTCTCAATCCACTTAATCCTAATTCATTAGAAAATAAAAAAGCTTAGATTCGTTTATCATCTTCTATTATGAATCATTTCATACCTCACAGAATTTGTCCAAATTGCTGTGCAACCCCCTACCAGGCCAAGGTAATAGTGTTCTTTATAATTCATGAGCATTAGGGTCAGTGTCCCTCCACAATTGCTATTGCTTCATCACCTTTTGATAGCTGTTACAACACTACAAGCTTACTGAGACGAGAGGTGTAAAAGAGGGAGGGATGACTGAAAAAGGGGGGAAGCTACAGGATTGTGAAGGTATCATTGGGCAGGTTTTTGTTAGACAGTGTTCATTTCGTTCAATAAACAATAATTCATCCTTCTACTCAGAATCCTCGACAGAATCTAATGACAATTTCCTCAACAAATAAAAATGAGAGGAAATGTCAGATCCAGTTATTTGAACAAACTTCATACTACTTTCTGGCCATGTCCCTGTCTGGTTCTCAATGCTTGTCACGTTGTCACTAATTTCCTCTCACGCTCATGATCACACGCAAACCAGGTCTGACGAGATCGAACTCGGTTATTAATATGTCTTGCTCTTACCAGGCACATGCCTATTATTTTGTCATTGTTTGGTCAAATACACAATGCTTTTCATTCACGTTCAAGTGATGGAAGTGTAAGGAATTTAATCCAGTACATTTTCTGAACCTGACATAGATGCGATGATAATCTGCTGCACGCATGCCATAAATGTGGTAAGCACCAGAAGAACGTAACATGAACTTCTGTAGAAACCTTCTACAAACCGACTTTTGAACCATTGTACCAACTGAGCCTTGTTTAAATGCCACAGAAACCGGAGTATTTTTGCTGACCGTGTCTATCCCTTTATGACCACAGGATAATGCACCATGTCACAAAGCTAAAATCATCTCATATCGGTTTCTTGAACATGACAGTCAGTTCACTGTACTCAAATGACCTACAGAGTCACCAGATCTCAATCCAATAGAGGAATTTTATGATGTGGTAGAAGTGGAATCAAGGACGTCATTATTCTTTGCTGAAAGTATGTTACTAGCAGTTTTATTTCTTGTCTCTGAGTGCTCTGATTGTTCCCTGTGACCTTCTTCAACCAATCAGCTAATGAACAAACCATAATTGGAGTTGGACTGGGTGAGATGAGGAAAATACTACAATGTGCAACGCTATTCTGCTTCAGGACAAGAATTGGAAAACACTACTTTAATTTATAAGCAATGTGCTGTGTATGCACAATTCTCATGTGTAAATTTATGCAAATCCATGAATGATATATTTTACCATCACTTATTTGTCAAGTTCAGCATTTCAACAATGCCAGTATTAGTCAGAAACCAAAAATCTTCCATATTATATTTATTATTTACAGCGCTTCTAAACTCATGCTGAAAGAACCATGCAGTGGAGTATTTATTCTCCCCTGAGTGCCCTTGGAGAAACATGGCAATGCAGATACTTGATCAGCTAATAAATTATCTAGTGAAGAGGAAAGAGGCTTTGACACTTTTCTCACCCAATATGCAGTGAGGAAGCATGTCATGAATGGCAAATGACACAATAACTATCAGTAATTGCAGATTTTGCGTCCAGATTTGTAAGTCTAAGCAAGCTTGTGCCACTCAAGAGACGTACTCACACGTCATTCTGTCACTGGCTGATTGATTGGTGCATATATACAGTATATAATTAGTGCATGAATGTACATAAAAAGACATAAATGGAAATGGACCTTATGGACAGGAAACTTCACTGCGTATGTACAGTGTATACATTTATTTGCCACATTATTTATCTGTAACTTTATTGTAACTATTAAACACATGCATGAATTATTCAGTTGTTGAACTGCACAATTGTTATTACTTCCCAAAAAGCAGGATGCAAATACATGTTTGAATACATAAATATTATACATAGTAAAAACAAAATTCCATTTAATGACTGGAAAACAGCCAATAAGCACTGAAGTACAATATTTATTTCACAAAAGCTCAATTATGTTTACTTCACATTTACGCCATTATCCAGAGCAACTTTTTAATCTCATTATACATCTGAACAGTTTATTATTATTTGGTTATACATCTGAACTTGGCAGTACTGGGGTGTGAACCTGGGACCTTCTGATCCATAGCCCAATATCTTAATCACTGAGCTGGCTCTGCCCCTGTGAGGCAAACATGGCGCAATTCTTGACACCCAAAAACAATGGTTTGCCTAGACGCTAATAAATAATTAAACAAATAAATAAATTACTGGTCTAAGGTCCACATACAAATGTCTCCAACATTGTTAAAACTTGAAAGGGCCTCGCTGCTTCACCAATTATTAATTGTGCCAATGCAGAGTCTGGAGTTGGACTAAAGCCAAAATACAGGCACTACTTTCAAATAAGTATAGACTTTATTTTAGCCTAAAATATCACTCACTGTTATTCATTTTCGCTTGTTTTCACGGTAGGTGTAAATAATTCTGGCGTTGACTATAAATTAGCCTACCTGAAGGCAAAGCACGTCATAATATTTTCTACACATTTGTCGCATAAAGTTACATTAAGAAAAAAGTCAAAACAAGTAACACTCTGGAAGTTTCGTCAAATTTCATCATCTACATCCGTCTTTTCTAGCTAGATAATGATGAAACACATTACCTGTTTCCCGAATATATATTAACTTTTCAAAGGAAATCAGCTTCTTCTGCATTAATCAAGTGTCTTTGTCTGCTTTTTCATCAAGAGATATTGCCATATACAGTAGTTTAATAACAACCTTTAAAAATTAATGTATATCTAACAGAAGCAAAATGTCCCTGTGTGTGTGTCTCTCTTTCTTTCTCTTTTATTTTGCTGGACACTGCTTTGGTGTTGCACCATTTGGAGGAGCAGCAACGGAAATTAACAACATGGCCAAAGTTACAAAGCCAAACACTTGTGATAGTTGCATTTTGAATTTAGGCCAAATGAAAAAGGAAGTAAAAGGACATAAACTTAGAGGAGGCAATGTAATGCTATCTTAACTTAGATTTACTGCACCAAAAAAAAAAAAAAAATTTCAACGACCCAATGTTAAACATGTAGTTTTGTAAAGTCTCTAGAAGCATGCATTTCTAGAGACTATATTCGACCCAAAAATCTTCTTTATGTAAATAAAATGGCTTGAATTAAATAAATAAAGTTTAAAATAGTAACTTTTGCTTTAGCTATGTACAGTGTAATTTGCCAATGTAAATTGACAATATTTGTAATATTTTTGGGTGGCTGGAATGGTCTATCTCCATTTTCATTACTTCCTATAGAAAATGCGTTTCACAATAGTCAATTTTGCCTTAAGAACTTAAAAAATTTAACTTGTATGCTGAGGTACCACTGTATTCTGGTAAAACTGAGGTACCACTGTATTTTGATTTTTAGATGCTCACATGAAAATGTCAGGGTTGCATCAGGAAGGGCATCCAACATAAAATCTGTGGCAAAATTGAGTGGGGATCGGACGGTGAAAGATTAGGTATGTATTAGGAATCAACATTATGATTAATTATGAACTCTATGTAGTATGCTGTAGTGTAACTGATTAAAATATTTATTATTATGACTGATAATGCGTGTCAGGTTTCTCTTAGACAAAATGTTTATAAACTTATTTTATAATTATGAAAAACTTGGAATGTGATTTAAAAAATTTTTTATACTGAATGGCTTCGGATTTGAATTAACTAAAAATGGACAAAAAACACTAGAATTAAAATTGGAATTAAGAGGAACTAACTTTTATATATAATATAATAGTATGATTTATATTCTATTAATATCATATTAATAACATTATTCCATTATTAACATAATGTTTTATATTTTATATACATATTTTAATGTACATTTTCGGCTGATTCTCTGTATATATACAGAGAATCAGCCGAAAATGTATATTAAATGTATATTAAATATATATATATACACTGTATAAATATATATATACTATGCTAAGCTAGAAAATGTACAAATTCTTGCTATCATAGATTTTTTTTTTGCCAAGTCAGCTAAGGTGTCTAATTACTTTACATCAGAGGTCATGTTTAAAAGAAATGATGATTTCAGCTTCAATTCACTATATCAGAATTATGGAGTTTTAAAACTTTACATACGCAAACTTTGTCTTTAAACAGTTTCCAGGAATTAATGTAAAAACTTTTAAAGGCTTTGAGTTGGCCGATTGTTATGATTAGAATAAACAGCGGGTATACTTCTAAAGGCCTCCCTTTACAGCGAGTGAAATATTGCCTTTGATACTGTGGGAAAATGCAAGCACCTTGCCAGCTGGAAAGAATGACGGTGGCAGCATCATTGTAGTGGGGTATTTTGCTAAAAAGGAACAGATACACTTCGAAAAACAGTTGGCTCCCAGAGCTAGGAGGATTATGTAAAAATACTAAAGATAAACAATAAGACACTAGCGAAGAAATTGCACTTTCAGTGAGACAATGATCCTAAGCATCTCTTAAGCAAACCGGCATCATTTGTAACAAAATTTATTAAAGTGGCCATCACAAAGGCACACAGTCAAATGGACAAAACTAAAAAAAGAACATCAGTCAGTTTTATCAGCTGGTAAGAGTGAAAATCCCAGACAGATTTTGTTTGTGGGTGGCTACTCCAGGCGTTAAATTCAAGTTAAGCAATTAAACTTTTGACCCACTGAAAATCTGTTACAGTTTAAAAAGAAGCTATTATTTTATATATTTTAGCTATTAATTTGAAATGACTTCTTATGAAAACAAAGTAGAAAGTGTAATTGACTTTGAGCAGAAAATATGGGGTAATGAAAACATAACGCATGATTTTTTTAAGCCTAATGTTTGCCCCAGATGTATGTTACTACAGATATTCATTCATCTTATGCAGTTTACTGTACATGTGCCAAACCTTTCAGAAACACCAAGCTAGTTCTGTGATATTTTGACAGTTTTCATGTGTTCCAAATGTCCTCTAGGAGATAGGAAGAAGGATAGGAAAAAAAAAAAAAAAAAGGTCTGAACCATTAACTCTAATATCACTGGAATATAATGTACTGAGAGATACTGACAATGATCTGAGTGAGAAGATTTGCTTCAAAAAATGAAGAAAGGTTACATCAACCTTGAATTTACTTTAACACTAAATTCACAACTGAACTAACAACTGTCTGCCCAATTCACACCGCAGCACAGCACAGCACAGCACAGCACATTTCTATGAGAATCCTAACCATGCTCACACTGCTATGAAACTGCAGGCTGCACAATCATGTAATTGTTGTAGATTACGATTTTAAATAAGGCTTTACAGAAAGAGAAGGGTTTTATGCATCGTTTTATGCAAACCTTCATTTTCAGACTTTTTATTTATTCACCCAAAATAGTGTTTTACTGTAATTCATATATAACACCATTTCACCAACATTTCTTAGCCAAACCGAGATGTACGTAAGCTAGTCATCTGCCTTCCTATCTTAATAATTCTCACAGCTGGGGCAAATTCCAAATGACTAAATATACTTAATAAATAGGCTAAAACCTCAGCGTAATGTAGAGTCTAGTGCACTCGACAACATCATCTGAGCTTTAAGTCACAAAAAAAGTGTGACTCTAAATGAAATGAAAGACAAAAAGTGTGACTCTAGCTTGATGCTAAAAAAATATATGTTTGAATGAAGCATAGGTTTACCACACTTTTGTTACCTACATGCCCAGAGTCTATGGAGAGGTCAGTTACTGGGAGAAAGAAGGAAACTTTAAAATTATTTTAAAATATAAACACTTTAGGTAAATTAAAGAAAGAGCTGTCATTTCAGTTTTAACTGTCTACCTAAATGTTTATGTAGTGTCTTGTTTGTAAAGCTATGTGATTTGAATCTAATCTAATTTAATTTAATTTAATTTAATTTAATTTAATTTAATTTAATTTATGATTTTACATTGGTGATTATCACAATATAATATGAATGACCATAATATAATTAGAATAAAATATTAATTAGTTCTATTTACTCATGTATACTAATAATAAATGCATTATAAATTTCAGTTACCAGTTTATTCAAGAAGTCATGAAAATTGTATAACAGCTACTTTTTTCTATAATAAATTAAGGCCACTGCAGGATTTTTCTCTCAGTGACATACAGTGTTACCTCAGCATACAAATTCACAGCTTTGTGATTTTCTGCCTTAATTTTAAAAGAAATTATGTGCTTTGGCGTCGCGTGTAATTCTGGTTGTGCATACTTCCGGTAGCCGATCAAGACTTGTTTGCGTGGAAAGCTAAGCAAAGCAAGTTTACAGGTGTGGGTTTTTTTGTGCATTTTGTGTAATATTTTGTGAGGAAAAATATACCATAGCACCATGGGTACCAAGAATGTTAGCAAGGAAGAAGAAGACAGAAGAAAAGAAGAAGAAAACGGAGCCAATATCAGCTTTGTTTTTAAATCAGCTGGTGCCCAGAGGAATCATAAATTAAGGCTAAGCGAGGTTTATTATCAATTTATTTCATATTTTACTTCATTTACATGTGAAGTAAAATATGATTATATTGTTGGAAATAATTTTGGGTGGACGGAATAGATTATCTGTTCTGCGTAGTTCTTACATGAACTGATTATTCCCTGCTGAAATAAACACCCCACGGCCCAACGCTCCCCTCTAAGTCCTGCGTCGGGGTTCCCACACATAACAACATTCTTGGTGGCGCCATATTGAAGCGCCCCCCTCGAAACACTTAAGAAGATGGTTGTAAAGGTGTAGAAGTCAAATGTAAACTGGGATTTAGGAACACAATAAACTACAACACCAGTACTGATCAGATGTGCTATGTTGTTGAAAAAACAAATGAATACTTTGCAGTGGCATGTCTTTTTTGTTTTGCAACAAAGCATATTCAATTATTTTTAAATACAACATTTTGCTTTTTATTATTCAAATATACTTCGTATTATTTTTTTTAATTAGTCCATAAACGGCATTTTAAAAATGTTCAGCTATATTTTGATTCTAGGAAATTATGAGCTAAGCGATTATTTACAGCCAGTTATACCATCACATTTTCACTTTTCAAAAATGATGTATGTAGAGTTAGTGGTGTGTAAGATTATTTTAAATAATTCCATATCACGATTTTGGCAGAAATATATAATCACGATGTATCATAATATATTGTAAGTTTGCAGAAAGACTCTCAGTAATGCAGTATCATTACACAGTTTGTCTACAAAAATTAGTTATTAAAAATGAATAAAAACGTAACTCTGAAAACATGAACAATCTAGCATTTTATAATTTTTAGAACTTAAGTACAAAATTTTAACATCACATACCCTGGTTGTAGTCATAATATGTAATTAATAATTCATAGTGAATGCACTGTATGCTGTGCATTGCTGTATTCCAGGTGAAGTTGCAAACAATAAAAATGACAGAAAATGCCCCGTCCTGTCAACTTGGACTAGTCTTCACTACTATCAGTTCCTTTTCCATTTATGATGTCTAAACAACATGGCTAAGCTCACTGACACAGTGGTAATTTCCCCTTCTCTGCTTTTAAGTTAGTTTCTAGCACTATTGGATAAAATAATATACAGGCGCACTACTAGGCTACATGTATAACATTACAATGTCAATCGTTGTGTCTAATGCAAATATTATTTACTCCATATGGATTTGGCCTATTTCATTAGTCAGGTTACTAACAGTATAAGGCAGAGGTTTCCAAACTTCCAATTTTTGCAGATCCATGCCTGGACCATCTTACTTTTTTTTAAATATAAATTTATAATGCAATTCTCCTAATATTCACACTTTAAACACTCTCCTAAGATGTCTTAGCTGTCCTTGTGTTTTCATTATGGTCTTTTATGTTTTAAATCAAACATGCTGACCTTAAATTCAAAGTTTTTACAAAATAATACGGATTAAATGACTGAATGTAAAAATGGCTCTAATTCCTAAAAGGTTAATACAATATTTTTACAAAACTCATAAAATTTGAGCTGAAAGTCTATTGTTCAGTCGCATCTTGAATGCTTCATTTCAAATCCACTGTGGAGGTGTACAGAAGCACAAATACACTGTGCCAATGCCCAAATACTTTAACCAACTTTAGGCAGCTTAGCAGCGATAGATGGATTAGCCATTTGTATGGCTAAACTATAAATAGTTCTTTATTTGAATGTGGTTCTTAACAATGTTTTAAAATATTAGCACACCAAATCTGTTATAAATATTTCTTATATTCATGTGAAAACAAATTAAAACAAAAGAATGAGTTTCTCTCTCATCTTAATTTGTAAATCAACTACACCCTAGTTTGTAAACTCCTAGAATAAGATCTTTACGATAGTAAAGTGTAAAGTGTAAGCTTGCAGCAGGCAGAGGCCTGGATACCAAGGGTAACACCTATCATCAATGCATCACTTCATCTGCCGTTTTATCTTTTTTATTGCAAATATTAGTTTGTTCCACAACCTTACTCATATAACACACAATATTCTTCGTAATTCACAAGATTGATCAGACTGGTGGGTGTCCTGCAATACCCGCACTGGAAAGAGTCCGTGTGCAAAAGACTGATTTTCTCATTAACTCAATTGACAAGAACAATTTGGTGAGGAGAGATATGTGTTCTTTTGTTTCCTTCACTGGCTTGATGACACATCAAACTAGACCGAAATGAGCAATGAATATCTATTATGTCTGTTTAATGCACCAACTGAGTGATTTCATATCACATCAACATGCAACTTCAATTGCTAAATAGTTATTGATATAAATTCAACAGCACTACACAACCCTGACCTCTTCTGTAAAAGATGCCTGGACCAATTGAGCTATTTTCTGATGACCTCTTATTGACTGTGAGTAATAGTTGTAGCGAGGCTATTGAAATTAATCTCAGGTAGTGATGAGCAAGGGTTTCATCTCTGCTATGACACAAAGTCGTTATTAACAGCCTAGCAGCCCCCCCTCCCCTCACTCTTTCTCGCACCAGGGCGCTGCGTCTACGGAGATACTGGAGCATGCCATGAAAAAATGTATTGCTGAGGAAAATACACAAAGGCAAGAGATTCACAGTAATCAAACTTCTGCTCTTCCTCGCACATCGTCTACACAATTTATAGAAATACGGATGACAGCTGGATCTAATAGAGTCGTGTTGGTTTAGGTTGTGTGTGGAGAATGTAGCTTCGTCTGTGCTCCTGATCAGACGAACACCTAAGAGCAGTATTGTTTGGAATGCTAAAGGCGGGAGAGAATGAATAAAAGGTTTCAGCATAAGGTATAATTTGAATCTATCTATCCATCTAGCATCCCTGCAGTTTTCACAGTTTACTGTGAAACAGAAACAAAGAAGTCTGACACTTTTCAGACAGAGTCCAAATTTATTTTCAGTGCATACTGTCTCCTTGCAAATGCTTAAACGCAAAGCAATTAGGCGCACACAAGGGAAATGTCAAATTAAGTAGAGCAAGGCAACAATATAATCTGCCCTCTAGAATGTGTTTATGATAAAAAGCTCTCGCACGAGCAGGTGTGTCAAAAACACGCATGGGACGAGAAACACTTTTCCTGAAAGGCTTGCAAAAAAAAAAGGATTTATTTTGACAGTACAGTCACAGCGGTGTTGCTTCAGAAACCAAAATAAACTTATTTCGTGCCCATTTTAGCTTTGAAATATATTTTAATGACACTAATAACCAGCCACTAATAACAACATACAGTATGGTATAGAGAATGCGTGAGTAAGTAGTTTTAATGACTTATCTTTTATTAATTTGGAATTTATTCGGTTTCACTTACACATGAGACAAATTCAATTATAAGGCCTTCATTCATTTGAAAATGGCAGTGGTTACACACCATTTACTATAAACTATATTATACAGCAGTTAGTTCCGACCGAGTAATCTGATTAGAAGAGGGGCTTTCACCGAGTATTGATAATGTTCACTAACAGCACTGGGACGTTTAACTATATGTATCACTCTGTGCTTAGAACTAGTGTTCTAATGACCATCCATTATATTAACTGTCGGTCACAATATGGGTCAAAGTAGATTGGTACACTTTTAACAATTGCAATTAGCTTTTAACACAAGGCTGAATCACAAATCCCCCTTAACCCCTAATCAAAGGCCCTACTTGAAGAGTGTGACAATGACAATAGATTGTATAGACTAGCTCACTAGCTTTCCCCTTAACACTATTTGGGATTAAACCTCAGAACCTGGTAGTTAACATAGCTGATATTCTAAAGTGAAATAAGTGGAAATATAAAGAGAAAGGAGGTTCCACCACCTCCAGGTTTATTCTACCTCACCTTCCCTCTATATACTGTAGTAACAGTAAGAATTTAAAACTACTTTTAGCCCTGTTAATTACAACTGGTGGTCGCTAACTGTCAGTCACCAGCTCCAGCACTGTAGGTAGTTAGTGAGCAAAGCAAAATAGTTGGTTAAATAAACAGACAAATAACAATAATCTGTGGATAACAAATGGTGTTTGTGATATCCAGCACAACGACACTCCCTATCGTGTGATATTGCTCACATAAAAACTATAAACACACCATAAAACCTTTAATATAATAAAATTGTTCCTTACTACTTAAATGGATTGCTCACAGCATTCTGGCCACTTCTACACACAAGTTGTTTCTATCCAAAACAACTTGTTTTTAATCTTCTCTAGTTCACACACAATACTTCACTGCTACATGTTGGCATTTTGTTACTACCTTTATCAGATTTATAAGACTGATGTTTGCTCGATTCCCATCCCTGTGTGCATGTTCTCCCCGTGCTTGGTGGGTTTCCTCCGGGCACTCCAGTTTCCTCCCACAGTCCAAAGATATGCAGGTTAGGCTAATTGGCGTTCCCAAATTGCCTGAAGTGTGTGAATGAGTGTGTGAGTGTGTGTATGTGTGACTGGATTGGCACCCTGTCCAGGGTGTACCCCACCTCGTGCCCTAAACCTCCTGCGATAGGCTCCAGGTTCCCGCGACCCCGAATACAAGATAAAGATGTATAGAAGATGAGTGAGTGAGTGTTTGCCTACAGACCAAAAAATAAACCAGCAGCCACCTACCTTAAAGAATTTTCTCAGACATCCTTCTACACCATGCTCTCTACCATCTTTACTCACTGCTCAGTTGGACCCACTATCTTTCAGGGCTCAAGGAAAACATCAAGGCTCTTCTCTGTTCTCAAACCTGGATGATGAATAAAATGCCCCTGGGTGTCTGAACAGCAGACCAATGAGTGCTTAGTCATCGATGATGACTAAACACCTACCTCTTAACCGAATATTACATTAGTATTTTATTATTTTAAAAAGTGTTGTGTGTAATTTATATTCCTATAAGCTTTATAGTCCATGACCTATTGTAGTCCATGACCTAGTGAACCAGTATGAGAATATGTTTATTGATGGGCACTTCAAAGCACTTATGTAAGTCACTCTTGGTAAGGGCTTCTGCCAAATGTCATAAACGTAAATGTATTACTCAATTTATTACACTCACCATTAGGCTTGGGTATCGTTTGGGTTTTGAGTTTTTATGCTACAGGTTCCAAATTGATACTTTTTAAATGGTACAGGTGCTCTAATTAAAGAACAGCTATTTGTTAAATAAAAAAAATTAATACATTTTATATATATATATATAATATACATATGTATACTGTAAGTAGGTACAAAACACTACTGATTTACATACTACCTGATCCAACTACAATAATTAACACCAATGACAGCAAAGTACTTGGTATTCTTGGTATGTTACAAACCAGCTTCAAATTTCAGCAATTCTTTTGCAGAAATATGACCATATTTCCTTATCTGGCAAAATATGACACCTCTCCTGACTTTGCTAGAGTTGGTGTGACTGGGGCCGGGGACACACACACACACTGCCAGCTGATGTCCGCAAGCTGTTAAACTCGGTGCACGCCTCTCCTTTAAACTTCATCCTGTGTGTCCTCATATGTTTCATTAGGTTTGACGTGTTTCCCCCTTGTTGTTTCCCGATTGTTGAAAGACATTTGTTGTGTGTCATGGTTACCAAATTCTCTGTTGTGAAATACGGCCCCACTTTAGAATGTTTAGCTTTAGGCAATTTCATTTAAGCGTGTTTAGCTTAGCGAGTTAACGCTACCTGCTGCCGTCAGAGCAAGTGTAATGACTGCGTGCACGCGCTCATCGGTTGGTCTCATTTCCTGAGTTGTGCTTTTAAGTTGGAATGTGAAAACAGCATGGACACTCGTGTAACTGCAAAGCTTAGTTTGATTTAAATTATTAGAGCTTTCTGACTCGTGTTCACATCCATTTTCTTTGGCGGGAAATAATTTTTCACGTGCGGTGAGACAACGAAATCTGCATTCTGATTCTATTACATTAAATAATTTTTCACGTGCGGTGAGACAACGAAATCTGCATTCTGATTCGGTTCTATTACATTCCGGCTTTCAGTACCCAACACTACTCACCATCCCCTACATTACGTACTGTACACCTGTTCAACTGCTCCTGAATGTAAAAATCAAAAATCACATGGGAGCAACTCAATGCATTTAGGCATGTAGACATGGTCAAGACAATCTGAAATTCAAACTGAGCATCAGAATGGGGAAGAAAGGTGATTTAAGTGACTTTGAACGTGGCATGGTTGTTGGTGCCAGATAGGCGGATCTGAGTATTTCCAAAGCTGGGAATTTACTACTGGGATTTTCACTCACAACCATCTGAGAAAATATCCGGTGAGCAGCAGTTCTCCGTGCAAAAAATGCCTTGTTGATGCCAGACTTCAGGGGAGAAGGGCCAGACTGGTTCTAGCTGATAGAAAGGCAACAGTAACTCAAATGACATCTTGTTATAACTGAGGTATGCCAAAGAGCATCTGGGCTACAGCAGCAGAAGGCCACACAAGATAGCACTTCTGTCACCTAAGAACAGGAATCTGAGGCTACAATTCGCATGGACTCACCAAAATTGGACACAGAAGATTAGAAAAATGTTGCCTGGTCTGATGAGTCTCGATTTCTGCTGAGACATCCGGATGGTTGGGTGAGAAAACAACATGAAAGCATGGATCCATTGGTGGTGATGGTGTAAAGGTTTGGGGGATATTCCTTGGCACACTCTGTACGAATGTACTTTAATACGAACTGAGCTACAGCCTACCTGAATATTGTTGTTGACCATGTCCATTTTTTTCAAGACTACAGGATAAAGTGCCATGTCACAAAGCTAAAATCATCTTGAACATGTTCTTGAACATGACAATAAGTTCAGTGTAGTCAAATGCCTGCCACAGTCGCCAGATTAGAGTACTTTTGAATGTGAGAGATTTGCATCATGAATGTACAGCCTATACAATACTATCATGTAAATACAGACCAAATTTTCTAATGAATGTTTCCAGAACTGTGGACCAGCAGATGTATGTAATGAAGTGCCCGAGAAGTGCATATGCTACTATAACTATAACACCACACAATATCAGGACTGTCAGTGGAACATCCAAAGATTTAGCAATGTTCCTTGTCTATGCGAACATGAATTAATCTGGCATGAAGACCACTGATAGCTTTCTAAGCTGAGTTTACTAGCATTAGCCATTTTAACACAAAGTTTAATCGCATTCTAAGAGGCAAAAGGGCTGATGTGATTACAGAAGTAATCAGAAATTAAGTAGACATTGCTGTTTCCAAGCTTGTTTTTTTTAACCAGACAATAAAAAGTCTTAATGCCTGGTGCAATTTGCATGTTTCCCAGACTGCTTCGGTCTGTTTGGTAGCACCGTTCAAAGGATGGAATTGTGTGCAAGTAATTGACAGCCTTTTCTGTTTTTCTCTTTCCCTCTCTCTCTCTCTCTCTCTCTCTCTCTCTCTCAAAACCTTGCCATTATTCAAAGAGATTCTGAAGTTTACTACATGCTCTGCCACATTACTTATCCTTGTTCATCTTTTGCCTCAATATTCTGATTAATCATCTATGCCATGAATTCAGGAACATTTGATATTTGCAGCTTTATAGCTAGGTACACAGCTTATAAAGGTGACAAGTGAGAAAAAATTTAATTAAAATCTCAGTTGGTCATTACGGTGTAATTGTATAATTTGATTGTTATTTCTTCCCCTCAGTGTTATTTTATAATTAAAGAAAGAACTTACATTCATCTCATTTCCTTTATTAAATCATTAAAATGAATAAAGTCATAAGATTTTATTATCCTAATAGAATATTTGAACACTCGACCATTCAGTGACTGCTTGTACATTGATATTCTGGGAGACAGTGTTCTCTTAAGAATAGAAAAGTTCTAAGTGTTCTACAGTAAGTGAGATAATGGTGATCAGTTAGAGTAACTTTGTATTGAAATGTAGTAACTTTTAAAAGGATAGTATGAGGCATACGCTTATATTTGGATGGAAATGAACACCCAACGTTTTTCCCCCAGTCATTTTGGTGAATTTGTGACGTTAACGCACTGAAAGACACTCAAGATACAGAATAAGACCGATCTGATACTAACTGATACGCCAAACCATGACAGTATTTCAAAAAGGGTAAGTGAGAATTATTCCTCAGCAATTAATCCTGTGACAGAAAAATTTGTGTTCAACAGATTCTAAGGTTTAATGTTTGTATCCTCTGTATAAACTGTTGACACGTTAGAGTTACAAGAGCTGATATCTCACACAAAAAAAGGCTTAAATGACTCAGTTTTACTCTCCATTCTTCATGGCTATTTAAACTGCTACAATTCATTCTATTAACACTAACACAATATTGAGAATTATCCCTAACCATATACATTTAATTTTAAGAGCGTAGACTAGAAACAAGATATTAAAGTAAGCAGATGTTAGGGGGAACAGAAACAAGCCACGTCCACGTAAATTTCAGTACAACACTGATATCTTGTTTTTCCCGCTGGCATTTTATTGGATTGTTGCACATGATAAATGATGCGACACGCCACACCTGCAGTGTTTTTCCTGTCAAAACACTTCCGCTATAGATTCCCTCAGCTATCTGTGAATCAACAAATAATTAACACATGAAAACAATTGTTTGTTTATATGTGGAAAGCAAGTCTGATAAACCCTTTGTTTAGCAAACTATTTGAATCGTTAAGAGATTTTTCTTAAAAACGTACTTGGGTGGCAACCTGTTACAACTGCCATCCAAGCACCGAGAAAAAACTAAACTCAGTCTAGGCTCAGACTCGGATGCTCTGTCTCGTGGTGTAGCTCTGCGCGTGTCTGTGATTTCTACTAAAAAAAACAACAACTTTTGACTCAATGTTACATGAAGGATTTTAAAGTATGATATGAGTCACTTGTCTGACAAAAAAATAATAAATACCAGTCTTATTTTAATAAGTTCTTTCATAGTGAACAGATCTGCTAATTTAGAAAGATAATCTTGCATGTTTGCCGACGGCTACTGAAGAAAGTCTGTTGGTAGCCTTCTGCCAAATTGTCTGTTTCTGTGAAACTAGAGGATTCTTGGCCACACTGTGTGACAAGCTGTGGGATAGACAGAGAAAGCTAGGACTGAATAAGAAGGAGGCCCACGTACTGGTAAGAAGAGTGCTATAAACACAAGCCATGAAGTAGTCTGTCAAACTATAAATGATACAGTGCTATAAGCTGTCCGGGAAGGTTTGTAATGTATAGCCCTATTCATATAGGATTAGATTTACACTGGCACCTGGGGTAATTCCATTATTCGAGGGAGTTACTCAGGGATTTTCATTCTGTGTAAAGCAGTTATTTCAGTGTTTTTCTCCTTTCTCTCTTGACAATATTATAAAATTACCAACAGTTTTTGGATCAATTTTGCACTGAGCTGATCATTTTAATCCCACCTGGATATTTTTTTTCAGGCAGATGCTGAGGTTGGAAAAAAGAATGGGTTTTTGATCACTATTAACGCTGTTCATATCTACTTAGTTCATTGTAAACTGAAAAATCAGTAGAGCATGATCTTCCAAGCTGATTAAAGCAAAAGAAGACAGTTTCATATTTATACAGTATATGCCAACTTTTAGTTTTATATCCATTCCCCTAATTTTCTAATGTTAGAATGCTACCACATAAATCTAACAATTAATGATCTTACTATAATGTTCTCTAGATTCAAATAAAAAAAAATTTATTTACAAATATTACAATGCATGATGCAAACATCTCAATTTTGCATAAGAAACAACCGCCTACAAACTTGCTTGTCCTATGTCCTATGTGTCAGCTGCATACAGTACATCACCAGTTGAGCAGAGCGAGCATCATTAATGGAAAGGAAATCATGTATTTTATCACCGTAGCATGTCACAGCAATAAAAGTGACCAAAACTAGTCATACAGATTTAGAGAGAGTCATTAAGGATTTGCCTCTGCCTATCCCGGACTAAGAAAAAAAATATGCATTTTACACATGTCTAAAATTTACTTTCACCAAACATCTGTGTCACACTGAGTTCTTATACACTATACTGTAACTAAAATTATTCACACCCCCTTCATTAATCATACTGCCTCACGCCTAGGGTGAGAGACTCTCATTAACAGAGAGACAGGGAGTTCAGACAGAAAATGTATTCACATTCAACACCAGCAGTCAGTTAATAACTTTATTAAAATATACTTCATTCAGGGTAATATGATTAATACGAGTGGTGGCTAGAACCGGAATATTCACCAACTTTGTACCTCATACTGTCTATTACACCGAAACGGTCTGGTGTCATTTTTGGGTGGTAATTTTTGGTATCTTATCAATAAATGATAATGTTCAGCAATACCACTGGAGCTTGCAGTACCGCAGTTAAAGCACCAGTGCATTCAGGATAAGTGGATCTTCCGTGTGAGGGTAAATAGGCAGCATATCTGACACATTAAACATCTGGGAACGTTTTAGATTCGGCAGGAGAGCATCTACACCAAGCACTGGTACAGAAATTAAATAAAGTAGTCCTGGCTTGGGTGTCAATCACTGCATGTGCGTTTTGTAGTCTGACACGATTGTAAGATACAAGACCACGTTCCAGATGTGAAATGCATTTGCTGATTGTTGTTTTATTTAACTGACACATGAGATTCTCGTGGGGGGAATAATTCATGGATAAGCAGAAAAGCATGCTTGATCATTAAAAATGCAGAAGGACATTACAAAGCAGTATTTCTAGAGGATCAGCATGGACGTCAACCAGCTTCGAAGGGAATGATCCAAACACACGCGCGCGCGCGTACGAACACACACACACACACACAAACACTTCGAACGTGGAGCGCGAGCACAGCGAATGCGCTATTAAGATTCCAGGCAGAATAATAAGCACGATGTGACGCTGAATGACTATATGATTCTACATGTATACACACACACACACACAACACACGTACATATGAGGGTGAGGAGAGATGATAACGCGCGTCCCCTGCGTGTTCATATCGAAATATTTTTCGCGTACGAGCGTTAAAATGATGAAAGGGAGCGTAGCCTACTTCACCGTTCTGCGCCGTCCTTCTCCGAAATGTCCCTCTTCAGCCTGTGCGAGTGATGGCGAGTAAGACGTACATTGGATCACTAATAACGAGTCGCAAGCATTTCCCTCTTAACAGCTATGAAGAGAGAGAGGGGAAAAAACCCCGCTTCACCTCTGCAGCCACGGACAGGTAACTCTCTCTCTCTCTGGGAGCAGGAGGGGGAACTACAGCCCATTTGCCCCCGTTCTCCCTCTTTTCACTCGGTTTCTCCTCACCTCCCTTTATGTTTCCACGATGGCTGCACAATCCCTTAATCAATTACTCAGCCAGAGAAACAGATAAACAGAGACAGACGGAGAGACGTCGCCCCTGTCATGATCTACGTTCACATTCCCCGTGTACAGTCATTTAGCCTCGCGAGGAGAAAATGTGCGTGAAGCGGGGAAAAAAAACGGCGCAAAACACTCGAGAGCTGCTCCGGCGAAATGTTATACACTCGCACGCGCACAGTGAGCGCGAGCGCCACCGCCTGACACGAACATTCCAGAACAGCTTTACACCTGTCTCTCTCTCTCTCTCTCTCACTCACTCACTCGTCGTCTATAACCGCTTTCCCCTGTATACAGGGTCGCGGAGGACCTGGAGCCTGTCCCAGGAGACTTAGGGCACTAAGTCAATCCATTGCAGGGCACTCATACACACATGCTCATTCACACAGTACAGGCAATTTGGGAAGCTCAGTTAGAATAATTTGCATGTCTTTGGACTGTAGGAGGAAACCGGAGTCCACGGAGGCAACCCACTAAGCACGAAACATGCAAACTCCCTGCACACAGACATCGAGGTGGGAATCAAACCCAGACCCTGGAGGTACAGGGCAACAGTGCTAACCACTAAGCCACCACCTGTGTTTATCTCACTCACTCATCGTCAATACCGGTTTATCCTGTATTCAGGGTCGCAGGGGCTGGGGCCTATCCCAGGAGACTTAGGGCACAAGGCGGAGTACACCCTGGACAGGGTGCTAATCCATCACAAGGCACACACATACACATACACACACACTTATTCACACACTACAGGCAGTTTGGGAAACTCAATTAGCCTAATCTGCATGTCTTTGGACTGTGGGAGGAAACTGGAATCCACTGAGGCGACCCACCAAGCACAGGGAAAACATGCAAACTCCATGCACACAGACCCCGAGGTGGGAATCGAACACGGACCCTGGTGGTGCAAGGTGACATTTTCAGACCACATTTGTTTGAGTAGCCAACCTGCATAACGGCATGTTTTTGCCAGACAGGGGGAAACAGGAAAAAGCCTAGGGTTGCGCTGACTGCCTCTGATTTGTCCACTATTCATTTCCCCCAGTGAATCAGAGTGTTGGGAGATTTGATATGTGCCAAAGAACTGATGCCTGGTGTCCACTTGCACATTTTCCACTTGCACATTTTGTCCGAAGTGTTGGTGGGCATTTGTATGACTGTGTGACTCTGGATCAAATTTATGTTAGATAATGTATTTTCATATTTATGCTATTTCTTTTACAGCAACTTGGGATGGTAGAGCAGCAGAAATAGTTGCTTCTTCACAGCTGCAAGATCCCCGGTTTGACCCTGAACTCAAGTTGTGGTACTGTATGTGTATATTAGAGTTTCTGTCCATGTGATCCCTGTGTCCACATGGGTTTCCCCCAGGATCTATAGTCTTCCACCACTTCTGGGTGGCTGGAATAGGATATCCTATCTGTGCCACACACACATGGACAGAAACTGTTTAGTGCTGTCAGTGCTGTTTATGAATGTTCTGTATATTTGCTGGTGCTCTATAATAAACTAGCATCCCATCTGTAGTGTTTTATAACCTCACCTTACTGAAGGCGAATGAATTAAATCACATAGCTCTTTATCCAGGCAAATATAAAAGTAGGCATTATTACATATCTAACAAATAATTTTTTAAGGGAAATTAACTTGCTAATGAAGGCATTACTGACCACCCAAACAATAATTTCATTTGGTTATTTAAACTTACCATTTACATTGACAGCAGTTGGCAGATTTCCTTATCCCGAGCGACTAACATTTGTATTTTTATCTTATTGTACATCTGAGAGTTAAGGGCCTTGTTCATCAGCCCAGCGGTGGCAACTCGGTGGTGCTGAGGTTTGAACCTGGGATCTTCTGATCAACCTTACGCCTTAACCACTGAGCTACCCCAGTTATGTAGAGTTACTACAGTACATGCATTTAGCATTTAATATGAAAAAACCCTAAATCATATGTTCCAAAAAAGCTAAGTTAATCGGCTTATGAGAAGAAAAGTATGAAAACGATACTTTACCGTAGTTGTATAATCTGAGCGTGTGGGGGTGGGTGGTTCTGTGGGTATGTATGTATGGGTGTGTGTTGCAGATAAGTCATGACATAGCAGCTGTCAACAGCACTCCCTAAGTCCTAATAGTTGACAACACAGTTTGAACAAGTTGCTAAACACTTTTATTCAATTCAATACAAACTAAATTTAATTTAAAATCCTGTGATAACTACAAGACAGTATTTAATATTACAGTAGCCCTTCTTACAGTACATCATCAATGAGAGATTATTTATTCAATCAAGGGTAAGATTTAACATGAATTCTATTTAGTATCAGGGTATATCAGGCAGGTCCACAGTGTGAGATAAGTTATAATAGTGGAAGTGTGTCAGGATCAGACACTGACATTACATCAGGCAGGAGTACATCTACAGCTCAAGAGAAGGAGAGAATAGATTTTTAGCCATGCTGTTATCCTGCACTGGTTTGAAAGGGTGTACATTGTGAGAGAGTGCAGGCAGGTACTCCAGGAGGCCTAGCCAGGGGTGTCACTGAAGATTTTTGCACAGGGGACTAAGCCTTTATTAGGGGGTCTGGAGTTGGAGATTTTTTATAATTGGGCCATTAAAAAAAATCACAAATCACCCTTGTTACAATTGCACTATTTGTTTAAGTATGATACTTTTACGGACCTGCCAACATGGCTGGTACTGTAAGTTGAGCAAATTCACCATCACACAAAATTACACACTTTTGACGAATGGCAGATGCTAATTTCTAACCCTGTACATGAGTAACAACTTGATAGGTGGCTATGATGACTATCATTTGCTACAGAATAGAATTTTGTAACTAGGCCAAAAGGCATGAGGGCCCCCTTGGGACAAAAAGAGTTTCACCATTCTACCATCAACAACAAAATCCAAACTCTGGAAGGCTACTGCATAGCTTTTTATTATTTTCTTTTAGGGATAAAAGCTTTGCCCTTGCTGAAGTCTTAATTATTCAGAGTACTGATAAAGAACCTGCACCTTCTGATTGAAGCAGATGTGGTGGATCATTATAGAAATAAAATTCATACAAGTATTGTGGGCTGAGACCATTCAGTCCTTTACATTAGCTTCAAATAAGACACTGGAATGAGTAATTCCACCAAGGTCTTTCAGTGCTGCTCATGATGCAGCTAAAAGGATCATCAAGAGTTATTACATAATCCGAGAGATCTCATCTAGCTGCCCATGGCTCTAATGGACATATTTTGGTCTTGTCGTAATTAAATGAGTTGAAGTTACTCAGCACACAGTGTCTAACTTCCTGGTCACATCTGTCACCTTTATTAAACAGGGTTTTGTCATATGCACTTGCTAGAGCATACAGCTCTTATCAGCATAGCAGTGTTTATGAACAGTGAACATATACTGTAAGAATATACTGTAGTGATTTTGCCTTTATATGCATAGAAAAGTGATCATTCAATATCTGACAATAGTCAGTCAGATAAGACCTAACCTTGAAGCAAAGGCAGTTCACTTATTCGCTATTCATCTAATATATTCATACAGTATAAATATTTGCTATTTAAACACCCATTTAATTTAACTCTTAAATATCTCTAAACTATTGACAGTCATTTATATTTATTCCATTTAATTCAATTCCATTCAATTAATTAAATTAAATTTCATTCGATTTCATTTGTATAGTGCTTGTATAACATCCAACCTAATGATATAGTAAAGACAAAGATCAAACTAATGATATAGTAAGGACAAAGCCCAATTTACCATTATTTGGAAGACTGAGCACAACCTAGTGTTATAATGAAGACTAAGCACAATCGTGTAATATAGAAATATAGAAAATACTTAGCCCAAACTATTGTTAAAGTAAAGACTAACCAAAACCTTGCATTATAAGGCAAATCCCAAAGTGTTATTAGTAAAAAGTTATTAAAAAACATTATATATATAATGTTTTTTAATAACTTTTTACTATTACTATTAACTATATACACACAGTATATATTATATCCTAGAAGCCAGACTCGAAAATGATTGAGAAGACATAGGGAGTATAGTTTGTCTATTTTGCTGCAAAAATTATAGGTATGTGTGCAGCATTGAGGTTCAACTTCATACAGAATAATAAAATATTAGAAAATCCTAAATGAAAAAAGCATACAAAGTATATAATACACACATTATATTATATTATATTATATTATATTATATTATATTATATTATATTATATATGCCAACATTGCAACTAAAGAAGACACCGCCTCAAAGAAAAGGCACTGCTTTTATGATGCCCTTGCGGGGGGGGGG
>JAQQZT010000015.1:15790514-15804118 GCA_030068275.1 Clarias platycephalus | reverse complement strand
GGCCCCCCCCCCCCCCCCCCCCCCCCCGATGTTGCCGGTTTGGGTGTTGTCATGTGACTTCATGTGGTTACCCGTGGCTGATTGGTCAAACGGAGTCATGTGATTATTATTGCTGCGTCTGATTGGTGAAACAGTCAAGCACTAGATCTTCCGGCAGCATGTGTAGAATAAATGGTTAGAAAAGTAACGAGTCAAGTGTAGCCGAATGTAGCAGAGTAAGAATAGCATTTCTTCTTCACAAATCTACTCAAGTAAAAGTAAAAAGTATTATACAAAACTACATATAGAAGTAAGTTTTTTTAATTAGCTACTCAAGTAAGTGTAACAGAGTACATGTAACTTGTTACTACCCACCTCTGACTATAGAACATTTTAATATATTTGTAATACATGAAAGTGTACGTTTTTTATTTTTTTTACTAGGGATGAACCTGCTTGCAATAAAAGATGACCAAACCAAATTTCTGACAAACAGAAATCAGAAATCCTGATCATCCAGAAAGCAGATCACTGATTGTTCAGGTAACTTTAAACACAGCCTGTGTATTGACGTGATCAGTTTATACACGCAGAATCAGAGTGATTCTCGCTTATGGCTTACAAAAGTAATACAGTTTACATACAGTTAAACTTACAGTTATAATATACAGTTGTAATATACAGTTTATATATTACGCTTTCTCAATTAAATATTTATTTTTTGTCACAAATAATGACCATACGCACAATTAGCAAATTGATAGCGATCTAAATTGGATTTGCTATAAATTCATATTGAACATAACCTACAGTAGGTCAGCTAGGTATCTTACCTGTGTAACTTTTTACAATTTAAATCTGTATATTATTGTAGCGTTTTTCACCGCTAAAAGGGATCTTGGAGATGAGTGAGCTTTATTGCTGCCCAATGCAATGGCTGGGAGTACTTTATTTACCACAGCACACATATATCAAGGCATGCTGGTCATCAGCCGCCGCCCCGCCCACGCCACATTATGTTTACCCATCGCTTTATCGTTTTAGCTTTGCCATAACTTCAATACTTAAGCCCAAACTAGTTTTAGAGTAAAGACTATGCCTAAATTAGCATTAAAGTCAAGACTTGACTCTAACACTAATTTGGTCTAACCAAAACTATCAGTGGAGTCATGCCAAAGCCCAAACTTGGATTAAAGTCAAGACTAACCAGACTTTAACATTAGTTTCAAGGTTAAGTCCACACTAGTGTTAGAATCAAGACTAAGACCAGATTAGAGTTACAGTAAAGATTAAATCAAGGCTTGACTTTAATGCTAATTTGGATTTAGAGTTGAATTTTAGTGCGAGTTTTAGCCTAATTGGATTCATCCTGATGTTACTGCTAGTTTACGGTCACATAGACATAGTGACAACACTAAACCCAAAATATCATTAGAGCCAAGATTAATCACAATCTAGTATTTTATTTAAGATTCTGCTTTTAGTCTTTGCTTACTTTTTACCAGCATCTATTGTAAAGTAGTTTGGCCTTGAGGGCATTCAGAGCCATCTGGATAGAACATTAGATAAGGATTAAAGTGCAACCCTATGCATAAAATAACTTTGGAAACAAAGAGGTTAGAATATTCCATATAGCACTGTCCCCTTGAACCTCCAGGGTCCGGGTTCGATTCCCGGCCAGGCTCGATTCCCGTGTCTATGTGCCTGGAGTTTGCATGTCCTTCCCGTGGGTGGTAGGTTTCCTCTGGATACTCCGATTTCCTCCCACAGTCCAAAGACCTGAAGATTAGGTTAATTGGCATTCCCAAATTGCCCGAGTGAGTGTATGTGTGTATGCCCTGCGATGGATTGGCACCCTAACCCAAACAGGCACCCTAACTGTCCAGGGTGTACCCCACCTCATGCCCTAGCCTCCACACTTGGTGTGTTTCTATGGATTAAGCCATTAATTTAATTAATATTATCAAAAACATCACAACCACTACCCACAATGCAATACCCACAATTATGTTGTGGCCATTAAAAAAAAAAAAAGTTTATATGAACAGCTACCAGATGCAAATGCAATACTTAAAATCTATTAGAAGTCCTTTAATTTCCTTAATAACTAGGAAACAGGCCACACAAAGTAGTTTTAAATTCTGACTGGAGGTGTTGGACAGTCCTGAGAAAAGTTATGAGATTTATTTTATATTTCCACTTATTCCACTTTAAAATCTTAGTAAATTTTGAGGGTTTCAGGGTTGAATCCCAAATTGCATAAAATTGAAAGCTAATGCATTATGTAGGGTGTACAATCTCTTTTCTACATACCAAGTAGATCAGGGGTTAGAAAAGGATTTTAGATTCAGCCTTGCGTAAAAGGTAGCTTTGGACAGTCCAGAGGCGATTTGGAATCACTTTGAAGCAATTACTAAGGAGATAAAGTTTTGTTTAAGATGACATATATATATATATTTCTTTCTTTCTTTATTATTTAATTATTATTATTATTTTTATTGTCTTTTTATTTTTATTTATTTATTTTTAATGTGCTTCAGTGATGGGTTTTGCATGTGGGTTTTAGCAGGTAGCTGCTCTCTCCTCTTTGCTGTACTGAGGACATTACCGACTTACTTTCAACCATGTTGGTGACCAATAGTTAGTGTAATTAATGATTGTTAGAACATCTGTAACATAAAGTGATACATATAAACATTCCAGGGCCATGTATTTTCACCACTCTTAAAATGTCTCTCATCAGATTACTCCGTTGGAACTGTTATAATATATATATATATATATATATGTATCTGTCAGAGAAAACCCTGTTTTAACAAAAAACGCCATTTCCCAACAAACACCACAAACTACAAACATGGGTATTGAGAACTCCACTTCTGACCGTGTATGTTCGCAGTCACCTGACTATTGATCATGCGTACCTCAACTCTATCTCACATATTTAAGGACTTTTAGTACACACAAGCGTTACAAAGTAAATGATTGTGTGGGATTACAATTAGTATACCCTTTACTGGACTTTACCAATACTACTATTTCATGTTTTCTATTCTGGTTTTCCTCTCCTCACACTGTCTGTTTCTGATTTCACCATGCTCATTTGTTGCTGTATGTACCTTTGCACAGAACAGTTTGATTTTTTCAAAACCTGATAAAACATAGCCCACATAATAATCCCGCCTACTGGAAAAGCACTCACAAGGGTGATGGAGGCTTGTCAAAAGGCAGTGAACATCTCACATCTTTTGATTCATTTAACTCTTTTGCAAAGTGTTCGACCATTCTCCAATTAATCAAGAAGCTTAAGAACAGGTGTTCTTGATGGACCTTGGTATTAAAAGAACAGCATGCCACAATGAACAGATACACTTACACTTACTTATCAACCTTGATATTTGACTAAACCATCTACTCCTAAACCAACCTTCTTCTCACTTGGCTTAGCATAGAGGAGCGCTAGAAAACAGTTTGTTGTATTATTAAGGATAGCTCCCCCACTCTGTGAGAAACTGTCCAGCATACCCACAGACAGGCCCACAACTGGACTCGAAACGGGATGCTACTGTAGCTCCACAACATGCCTCTCCCTAGTGACTTCAATTTTTTCACTCTCTCTCCACACTATCACTTACCATACAGGCCAGAATACATCTCTCAGGTGGGGTTTCTGTTTTGACTGCAGTCATCAACTCAGGAGAAGGTTTCCTTGGTCAGGCCACTGTGGAAAACCTGAAAATCCTGACTCAACCTTCACTGTTTCCAGTTCAAGTTTAGATCTCAAGTTTCATGTTTGTCATGTGCACAAAATGTCTGTGACATTTCTACATTGAAATGCTTGTTGTGAGGATAAAGTGTTCTACAACTGTGCAATATAAAAAGTGTACATTCAAAGATATAAGGGAAGTAGAGAAGGGATGGGAAAATAAATTATTTACAAATAAAATGTATGAGCAAAATATAAAAATATATGTATCAAGATTACATTGTATTTAATGTGTAATGTATTTAGTGTATTTGTGTGAATGCCTAGCAAGGGTGGAAGGTAACTACAGTAAGTACATTTACTTTTTACTGTACTTAAGTATAATTAAGTGTATACTTATGTGTACTTTACTTGATTAGAGTTACTGTATTAGGAATACTTTACCTTTTACTCCACTACATCCTACAACAAATAGAGAGACTTTAAAGTCTACTGTATACTGTAGTCTATGATTTTAAGTCTACTGTAAGCTAGTATAAACTCAGGACATTTGAGCCTATTTCTCAGTAAGTATTTTTGTATGCTTGAAATTACACTGCAAATAGAGGACCTTTACTTTAACTTGAGTTAAGTTTTACCTATGGTACTTTACTCTCAAGTACAGATTTGTGCACCTTCCCCACCTCTGATGCCTAGTAATACTGTAAATAAAAGTTCATGTCCTTTTTGTAAACACTGGAATATGTCCAATCAAATGATGTGACATGGAGACAAATGCAATAAAATAAATAGTAGCTGTGTGCAGTGTTTGCGCAGAGGTGAGTTATAAGGAATGAAGTAGCAGTGCAGAGTCGCATTTAAATGTCAAAATCTGTATAAATAATGATGAGTATATTGCTTTTTCCTTGAGGTGGGCAAAATAAAAAAATATATGCATCAGTTTAAAAAGCCAATCAGTGCGATAGTTTACAGTGTGTGGTTACAGTTTACAGTATGTGAAAGACACAGAAAAAGATGGTTATGTACCTGCAAGCTGCCACAATCCTCACAAAACACAAACAAAAGCGCAACATACTGTAGGTTGGATTATAAAAAATAAGGCGAGTAGATTATGAAAACTGAACCTTCAAGGATGAATGGACAGATTTTTAATCTTCCTGTGGGAAGATTAAAAACCATTTTGTCTCATATTTTCTGAAACTAGTGAAAAAGCAGTAATGTGAATTGTTACAGCAATCATATTCGCAGCAGTCTGACGTGAGGGAATGTAAAATACCCAAACTATTATACCCAGTGTCATGTGGCTAAAATAGTCAGTGCTATGTGCTAAATTAAAAAAATGTTGTGTAGAATTTAAGTTATGAGCTAAATTTTGTCACAGCATCATGCAAAACTGGATGTTAACAAACACCTAGATATTAATTAGAAAATCTAAACTGAATATTAACTGGGATTATTTTATATTTTCACAGCTAAAATAACAGTGCTGAAGTGGTATAAGTGAATTTTAATGTGTTGCAGTTGTGCAAAGTACAACTTATCATAAACAAGGTGCAAGATACTCAACGTTACTCATTTTTATTTCTTTGTATTAATAAGTTAGGCAGATAGTACAGAAAGACAGGCAGATGTATGTGAAATACCTGAAATAATAATATTGTAATATATTGTAATTGTATATTGTAATATTATTGTAATATACTGATTACATTCAAGCTGATCAGTTTATTTTTAGCTTTGACCTTAAACTATTTCTACAAACTCTTCTCCTGTCAACGATGGGTAGTTACAATTAAAGTAGTATCTGTGGTAAAATATATAATACGTCTGATGAGTTTTCCAATATATTGCATTGGGACATGACCTATTCTTCTATTCCTGTGTAAATAGAATCCTTAGAACTATTGCAACCTGCCCAAATGTGACAGCAAAATGCTCATGAGTGTACAGGAGCTGACAGTGCAGTGACCGGTGAGTAGGAGGTAGTGGAGGAAAGATTGTAAGAGCATAAGAAGGAGTAATGAGTAGAATGCAGTTTGGCCTGGAGGTAGAAACTGTTATTCAGCCTGCTCGTTCTGGGTAGAATGCTGTGGTACCATCTGCCTGATGGCAGTCTGGTAACCAGTCCCTGTGCTGGGTGATTGCGGTCAGTGGAAATTTTAAAAGCCTTGCTTAGACCTGCATATGGACGATTTCCTTCCATAGGCTGTGAGCTTGTTGGCAATAATGAATTCAACTGTTCTCATGCACCCATTCAGGATGCTTTCAAAAGTGCATCTGTCGAAGTTGGTCAGTATTTTGCAGAGGAGACCAAATTTCTGAGCCTCTGAAGGAAGTAGTCGCTGACAAACAGATTTTACGATCAATTAAGGGGGAAGGCTCTAGGTCAGGTCACCATTGAGGTGCACACCAAGAAATTTTATACTATTCACTCTTTACACAGCAGCCCCATTGATGTACTGTACAATAGTGTGTGTGTGCCGTTCTCCTGTGTCCTTATGCTTTGACCTAATCTCTTCGGTATATCTCATATCCATCTGTGATTAGGCCGGTGCATGATAACACAGTCATGAGTGAACAAAGAGATGAGAAGACGTTGTAACCACTTGGGGTCTGCTCAGTTTTGATCGTTGAAAACAGAGCTTTTGGAAAACTCCATCCAAAGTGAATATTTTCCAAAACTCTGTTTTCAGTGATGTTGTGTGGAGACGGGAAACAGAGATTTTGGTTTGTTGTAACATCACCTTGTGTGCTGATGATGTCATTGTCTGTGGCTTTGTTTATGAGGATATTTTGTGCAATGAGGGACTTACGTGAACTAGAGACTGTGTTAATGTTGTTTACTGGACCTTTTACATGTGTATACATACACGCACAGTTACTCGCACATAACATTAATGAACAGAAGTGCCTGAAGACTAAGCTCACTGCTGCTACATGCAAAATTATGAAGACACACACCCCGCAGACAGCGATGTTGGATTTGGACGAGACCCGGTCAGACTTTGACCGGTAATGACGTTCTGTCTAGGCTTCTGATTGGCCCCCTATTGTTTAGGCATGCTCCTGACAGCACCTAACAGGACATTTTGCATTTTCATGTAGACAAAGATATTTTTAAGTTCTTGTGGACAGAATTATAAAAACTAATCTCTGGTTTTAAAAATACCCAGCTACGTGTGAACAGGGCCTTAGAGTAAGGGACCATGGTGGTTTCTTTAAAGTATGTGGAAGTCATAGATAGACTTACTAGACATACAGACTAAAGATTTCATTGGGTGGGTTGAACATCTTAAAGGATCTGATCACAGATATGCGCAGCTGTCATAGTCCATTACGCAAAGTCAATCAAACATTGCACTTAGCCTGTTCTATTTCAAGTCAGAGCTTTGCACTTGAGGTGATACCATTCCTGGTCAAAGTCACCACAAAGCACCACATTATCCAGTTTTTTTGTAGTTGCACCTTCATAACCCCAGATTTTCCTGGTTAGAAGAAGAGTTCACTTTCTACCATATTATCTCTCAGTGCCTCACCTCACTATATCTCCCTCAACAGACCGTGAGTCCACAATCAAAGACCTTGAGTGTGCATCATCAATTCATGTCCCCAGCTAGTATCAAGTTCCAAGGCCAGCAGTCTACGCCCCCATCACCCATGAATGTGCAATTGAGCTCCCACCTTGTAAGATACAGTACACCCACGCAATCAAATGTCTCTTCTCTCACTCACTGAATAATAAGCCAGGGATGAATATATCAATATATTTTGATACGTTACTACAGAAAATTAGATAAATTGTACTATTTACTAAGTTGGACCTCCGAAGCGCTTATAATCTTTTTGCATTCAAGAAGGAAAAAAGTGGTATGAATTTTGGACACTATGAATACAGAGTTGTATCACATGAGTGCTCTTGCACCGCCTCAAAGTTAAATTCATGATTTGCTGTGAGATAATACTGGCATCCTTATTTATAGTATACATTAATGACATTCTAATATATTCACGTTCCTATGAAACCAATATCAATAATGTGAATAAAGTATTGTGTCAATAAAGCCTCCTAGAGCAGTGGTCCCCAACCCCCAGATCTCCTTCCTTGGATATGTTATACTGTACATGCAGATGGAGTAATGACCTGGCAAACACATTTCTTGCCTTGCTTATTTTTGTTTTATCTGTGGGTTTACTTCTGTTGTCCAACATCTAACCTCTATCCTTAATGAGAACACCAAGCTTCTACAATGGAAACATTTTTCCTATGGGCCTACACCACAATTCTACCCATTGTGCAATATCCTGATACAACTAAACTTATCATAGTAGATGTGGATGCTTCTGAAACTGTGTTGGGAGCGGTGTTGTCAAAACCTTTTGCTGAAAATCCAAAGTTACATCCCATCTGCTTTTTTAAAGGGGTTGCCAACTGCTGCCCAAAATTATGATTTTGGTAACAGGGTGCTACAAGCTGTCAAGTTGGCTCTGGATGGAGGTGGGCCATCACTGGTTAGAAGAGGTCAATTATCTGATCATTATGTTCACACATCAGAAGAATCTAAAGATGTGACATCAGCAAAACATCTTAACTTTCATGTATGTATGATGACTCTCTTCACAAACTTCCAATTCATAATTTCTTTTGTCTGGTTTCAAGACTGGCAAGTATGATGTTCCATCAGGTTTGTTGGGAGGTTCCATCAGGTTTTGTGGGATCCATATCTTGGAACAATGACAGAGAAAGTTTGACTCAACCACCCACTTTCTAACATTTTCCCTTTTAACAAGAACTTTTTGCTAGCCACCTTGTGAGAAAAACCTCATCAAATTGGCTTATGTTTTGCCAGCCACTTAGGTTTTATACAGGGCAGCTTTTGCTATTGAGCTTGCTTTTGAGTCCTCTGATGGAGTCAACAATTATAATTATTTATTTATTTAGTAAATTTAATGTATGAATAAGGGTGTGAAGAAATAAGCTGATTGAATTTGGTTTATGAGATGCACAATCTGCTTTTTAAATATCAAGTTTCAGAATTAGTCCCGTCTTTCCTAGTACTATATAGTAACCACCGTTGTTTGGGGAGGCATTTCTACTACATAATGGAATGTGGTTATGAAGATTAGCCACAACAGCATTATTGAGATCAGGCATTAACGTTGGATGAAGAGGTCTAACATGCAGTTAGCATTCTAGTTTATCCCAATAGAGTTCAGTGGGGTTGATTTGTGTGCCGTTTAAGTTCTTCCACTCAACTGTTAGCAAACCATATCTTTATGAACCTAACTTTGTGCAAGCATTTTAATTTTTGAACAGGTTTGAACCTTTTAGTTCTAGTGAAGAAAATTTTACTTATCCAGGATACAGAGGCATCCTATTCATTTGTCAGCATCAAACTTTGTTACAATACTGTAATATCAACCATATTACCCATAGATGCCAGTTGCCCACAGTTGCCCACAGACTTTTTACCATACATTGAACATATGCATATTAGCTACAGCAATACCATTATATACTAAATGCCCTTATTTTTCTCAAGCAAAAAGAAGTGCTTACTGCTCAGAAGTGCTGCTTTATTTGAGCGTGAGCAAAACAGAACTAAATTATGGCACAAGCCATAAAAAGAGGCATTTTTAACCCAGTTATCACAGGAGGATATGCTGGCTAGGTTTGCTTTGGCTTATTAGTTTACTTTTGCACAAGATTGGCTTCACATATTGTACATGCATATTGTATGACCCCAAGATCAACATTAACCTAATTAGAATGCAATCACTGATCCACGTTCCCTGAGACTTTATACCAAATAATGTTGTACCGTTAAATGCCTTCAAATAACATTGAGCATTTAAAAAAAATCACCCTTAACTTAATAAGGCTCTGAATAATTTTTCCTGTAAGTAGAATGATCCAGTAAAATTGATATGATATTTTGCAGGACTATGATTTTCTGTGGCACCATTTTCTGTAATTTATTCAAATTAAGAATACAATTAAATATTCGAACATTATTTGCATGTGCATATTCCTTATGAGAGTGAATATTGAATATTGAAATTTTTTTTTTATTTAACTGCAAAGTGCATTTGCATTTCGGTTTCTACAGCCATTACATAATATTGCTTCAAGGAAGATCTATTTGATGGTTTATTTTTAATGTTCAAGCCGTTAGGTTTCTGCATACCAGAACCCAGTTTCAGTCCTGAAAGATGATTTTCACCATCAGGTTTTCATTTCATACAAGCAGGCCATAACATCGTTAACTACACTGGAACTTTTCTTATAAGCCTTGACACTTTATCTGGGTAAAGATTCACACAACCATAGAGGCATAGGCATGGGAAAGGTACTCAGTGGTTTGTTAGACCTGGAACTGAATATGTAAATTATATAATGTCTATGGTATGGTATGACTAGACAAGTGCGTAACAAAGAAAGTTCTATTCCCTTAATTTTTTTTAAATTAAAAAGTTCAGTGGAAACATTTTATGTGGATGAGTGCTGCACCCCATCAATTGTGACACTTAAAGTTTCCCTGAGCTTAAAAACATAATTATTTAATCCTCTTTAATAACTTAAAGAGTTATCTAATTATCAACACTTTGATGCCATTTTATTCAGTGTATTTACCTTTTGCATCACATAGGCCCTTTTATCAGTTCCACCTGACAAACAGATGCAGCCTGTACCTTTACACAATGTACTGACCCTCCTCTGAGCCTGAGACACACAAACACAAAAAGACCATGACAATTGCCTGGACACCTTAGGGTCTATCAGTTCTAAAAATACTTATATAAGGCCATATAAAGCCTAGAATCATTGCAGTTCTTTACCAAAGATACATATAACATTTGTTATATATTGTTAACAAGAATTAATGTATATACCTGTTCCATCTTATCATTCTCTCCCTCACTCACTCATCATCAATACCATCATCATCAATATCATCAATAATGATATCGCTTTATCATCAGAACATCAGAATGGAAAGGTGATTTAAGTGATTTGGCATGTGGCAGACACACTGGTCTGTGCATTTCTGAAACTGCTGATTGACTGGGATTTTCATGCACAGCCATCTCTAGGGTTTATAGAGAATGGTCTGAAAAAGAGAAACTACCCAGTAAATGGCAGTTTTTTGGACAGGAAGTCAAAGGAGAATGGCCAGACTGGCTTGAGCTGATAGTAAGGTTACAGTAACTCAGATAAAATCTCATTACAATTGAGGTATGCCGAAGAGCATCTCTGATGGTACAACATGTCGAACGTTGAAGAAGATGGACTACAGCAGCAGAAGACTACATTAGGTGCTGCCTCTGTCTGCTAAGAAGAGGAAACCGAGGCTACACTTGGCATTAACTCATCGAACATGGGCAAAAGAAGATTGGAAAAACATCGCTGAATGGTCCGGTCTGATAAATCTTTATATCTGGTGGGACATTCAGATCTTAGAGTCAGAATATGGTGCAAACAACATGAAGGCAAGACTGCTGCGGGCGGTGTAATGGTGTGGGATATTTTCTTGGCTCATTTTGATAAATCAGCCTGCAGTTGTGTTTGTGGTAATTTAAGTATGCAATTTAGTACAGTACACAGTATACATACTACATGTCGAGTATATACAAATAACATTACACTACTCTATATAGTTTTGTTAAGTAAATTATATGGTGTTTGCACAACGTCCACACAACAGCTTTCAGAGAAAAATGGCAACCTTAATTTGAGCTGACAGGAAAGCTATATTAACTTAAACTAGGTACAATTCATGAAGGAATTAATATTACTTGACTTTTCCTGGGCAAAAGGGCTCCTTCCTAGGCCACATGGTTCCCAAGATATAAGCACTGATAATTGCTGTCCAGGGAGTGTATGGACCCCATTGAGGGTGTACCCCGCCTCGTGCCCTAAGTCTCCTAGGATAGACTCCAGGCCCCCTTCGTCCCTGTATACTGGATAAAGCGGTATAGATGTTGAGTGATGAGGGAGAGAATGAGGGGTGTGGCTTGGCTCTGCTGTAGCACCTGTCCTTCCTACACAACAAACTCACAGGCAGAGAAAATGTAACCTGATATCTTGCATTAAATTGAATGACAGCAGTCCCCTGCTTCTGATTCTTCTGATATATCGTAAACCATTAGATAGAAGTAGAGGTTTGCTACTTTGTTTGAAGAGAGGAGGCTCTAAACGTGCAGAATGTTATGTTCGTGCACTTCAAAAATTAGGGTCAGCAAGGCAATTTTTTTCTAAGTGATTCAGTAGGCATTTTTGTGAAAATCAGCCCCTGTGCAAAATTAATAGATTTCTGTGGGAATTGGTGTGGGTCCCAAACAAATATTCATAATAATCCATAATTCATAATTAGTGCATTTTGTTCCATAGTACTTGGGAACCTGGATGAAAATTTTGATAAGTAAGTTTTGTGGGGTTGCATGTAAAATGGAGGGAGACACAACCACTTAGTCCTGAAGGGGAGTTCTTGAGGAAGTTAAGGGCCCAGTTCACCCACCAATACTACTCTCATAAAATGTCATGAGAGTAGTATTGGTGTCAAAACTCTCATTAAAGTTTGCACTTAAAAAATTGTGCCCCTACTAATAATAACTCCCTACAACTGTGGTAAGCAGAAGTACAACTCAGAATTCACAACACATTTAACAGAAGTGGATTGGCTACAGCAGAAGACCACTTCATGTTCCAACACTTCTTTGAAAAAACCTTAAACATAAAATGTCCAGCCTATGTACATGTAACATTTCCTTTATTTTTCTTTATTTCCCATCTTATAATAAGTTGTTCAAATTAAATCTGCTTATGGATATGGAAGATTCAACTTTTTTTTAAAGGTTAAACTTCACTCTCCAAGGTATTAAGACTGGGTCAATCTAAGAGACAGACCTTGGTGAAATAAGCCCTATTTATTAAAGCTGCTGCTTTATCCTTACCCTCTACCATTAAACGCACATTAATCATGCTCAATCCAGTCTGGGCTACTTCAGAACAACCCAGCCATCATTAATAACAGCTCATCCAGTACAGTGTTGACATTTCCTTTAATTATCCCTGTAATTTATTCATGTGCTGTATCAGTGAAGCTTGTAAGAAATGAAAGAAAGAAAAAAAGAAAGAAAGGAAGGAGAGAAGGAAGAAAGAAGGAATGGTAATAAAGAGATCAAGAAATTAATAAGGAGAATAAAACACACATGCTATTTGGGTGAAGAAATTTTTTTTTAAAAGCAATGTAAGAGATCATACACTGTGTGTGTGATGTGTTTTCATTTATTCATTCTATATCCTGTACAGGGTCATGGAGGGCCTGGAGCTTATCTCAGGAGACTTTGGGCACAAGGCGCAGGGTGCACACACACACACACACACACACACACACACACACACACACACTACAAGCAGTCTGGTAACAGCAATTAGCCTAATCTTCATGTCTTAGGACTGTGGGAGGAAACCAGAGGTGTTGTTTGCCTTTGGCTGCTAATCATCCGATCTATACACAACTTGGCACAGTTTTTATGCTGGATACCCTTTTTTATGCAACCCTTTCATTTTCTCCCGGCTTGGGACTGGCACTGCATCCAGTGGTTGGGGTTTGTAAATTGGGTGGAAACCCAGGCCTTTTGCATGGCAGGCGAGAAACTGACCACTGAGCTACCAGTGCCCCCTATTGGGAGGAAACCGAAATACCAGGAGGAAACTCACCAATCACGAACCCTCGACACTGGGGGCTATTTAAATCTAAATAGCAGTTAGATTTAATCTTGACCTCAAGTAACTATTTGTGTGACGTTTTGTACCTTGTCCCTGTTTCAGTGTGGGTTTTCTACGGTGCATAACAAAATAACAAAACCGAAAACAATAACAACACAGAAAACAAAATTGCGAATTAAATACTTATCG
>JAQQZT010000015.1:15756286-15768551 GCA_030068275.1 Clarias platycephalus | reverse complement strand
TTAATCCATATCGAGCAAAAAATGTCTAGAGCTTTTCATCGTTTTTAAAATCAAATAAATCGCGATTCGATATGATACCGTTTATCGGCCCAGCCCTAACTCTAGCTTCTGCATTCTGGACCAGTTGGAGCTTGTTTATGCACCTACTAAACATCAAATAGCATAAAAAATAATCCAACCCAGAGATAACAAAAGCATTAACTATTTTTTTTTAATAATGACATTAAGTTTATAACTCTGGTAATATATTTGAGAGCAAGAAGAATAAAATAAAATAAAAGACTGGTATCATCCGTACCAACATATTTTATTTATGCACATAAAACAGAAAGTAGCAGGTAGCTAGTAAGCATATCCAGTTTCATTCTTCATCTTTATTCAAATTCTGTTGCCCATCTAGCTTGCAATATACAACTTTATGTCATCAGCACAACAGTGAAAACTAATACTGTATTTAGAGTATGAAAAAAGGTACCCAGAGGTAGTATATGTAGGTAGAAGCAGTAGGCCAAAAACAGAACCTTCTAAAATTGCAAGCTTTATCTTATTCTGTGCAAAGAAGACACTATTTACACCTAAAAACTAATAATGAAATAAGACCTAAACCAGGAGAAGGCTGTTCCTTTAACTCCTATAGCATTCTCTAATCCAGTGGAGGCCAACCCTGGCTCTCAAGAGTCGCAGTTTTGCATGTTTTCCCAATTATTCCTGAACTACTCACTGTTGATTACCTGAATCAGTTGTGTCCAGGCAATCATAAGCTGGAAGATACCAACTCACTTTGTCTTCCCCCACTCCACTCTCATGTAAGATGGTATCTCCCACCTTATCTTTGACTGAACACACCTGATTCAGGTAATTAGCAGTGAGTAGTGCAGGGAGAATTGAAAATCATGCAGGACTGTAGATCTTGAGGACCGGGTTGGCCATCCCTGTTTTAATCTGTCAAAGAGGAGTATGATCAGTGGTCAGAAGCTGTTCTAAAGTCATGCAACATCAGACAAAACCCTAATAAGAAGTAAGTCGGTTGTTTATTCCTTTAACCAGAGCTGTGCTATGAAAAGGCTATAAAAACAGCAAATACTTTGTTTATTCTATCAACTTATTGTGTATGTGTGTACAGTATATGACCAAGTAATAATTTGTTTTAGTTTTTGTTTCAGTTTTAAGATTTCTGTCAGTTTTTCAATGGGTGACAGCTAAGTGTAATACAGTACTTGATATGAACAGCTCAACCTGGTTCATAAAATGTGAAATAAATCATTGAAATTTATTGAGAGAACGACAACAGTCCAACCATCAGCTTATGTTCAGGACTTAGTTTACTCAGTTATGAATATGGCTGTGTAATCTATTATAATTGTTTTGGGATGTATTCTTTCATTACCTATACAGCATAATGTAAGTAAATACAATAAAACTTGGCTTCTTGGCCAAGAGCATCATGAATTAATTCAAAGCATCATGAATGAATGTAAAGCAGCAGAAGGAGGCAAGTTACAGAGCTTTATACAGTGTTTTGGAAGATGCTCCTAACATTGTGCAGAGCAAAACAGCAATGGGGTGGCAGGAAGAATAAGCCAAACTGTTTGATGCTTTCAATGGCAACCCTATTGTCTTTACTAAACAACTATTATGACATTATACTATTACGACATAAACAGTGGACACCTAGCCTGTTAAGCGCAGTATTAAAATAGGGCTGTGGCAACTTCACCACAGAATTAGATTTAGGCCGGTGCAACAAAGTAATCAGGACACCAAAACCTCCAGTGACTTTGATACTATGGAGCAATTTGTGGAATTTGTAAATAAGGCCATGTCTAGGTCTAGATGTATCCCAAGTATACAGTACTCACTGTGGAAAATCATGACAACAATTTAAAGGAAAACTCCAATAATTCCAGACTTAAACGCATACAGTAGCTGTAATCAAGAAACACAAACTTATTCAGGAAACAAGAGCACTGTTCTTTACGATTATGTCGGTGAAGCTGCCTGAATTAAAATGTAGAATAGAATACCAAAGTTTAAGACAAGGATCTGATAAAGCCAATCTAATGGATGAACTTGACAGTGTTCGTAAGGCGGATGAATTCTGAGGACACTGAACGAACTAAGTTCATGGGCTAAGGTGTCTTTCAAACCATATAAACCAACATATATGTTTTAAGGACAACTTTTACTTCTCCTATACCATCTATCTCTGATCCATGAACCATGGCATACAAACATGGCAGCCTTGACCTCAAGCCTCGTTCTGCCTACCACTTCTAATGTTATTTGTGCTTTGCCTGACCCAAGCTGGACTTTGCTGCAAAATTTATTAGAGTTCAATTATTGCAGTTGTGTCCTCCAGTAATTCCTTAACAGAGGGATGGTCATTAAGTGTCAACAAGTCTGGTTTACCAGGTATATTGAAAGGTTGAATATATCAATATTGGGTTGTGTCCAAAGATGATATGGTTACTGCTTCTTCCTGATTTTTCAAGTTTTAGCATACCTGAAATGGCCATTTACTGCCTGATAAGATAGCTTGGACTACCAAGAAGCTAGAGCAGCATAGCCTTATAAGGTAACAGATTCAAGTTGAGTTTTTCCTTAGTATCTATCAAAGAGGAATCTTGTGTGCCAAGGAAAGTGCTGCAATGCAGGCAGTCGATGATCCTGAGTCCACGAGGCAGTGGATAACGTAGAGTCTAGATTTTGCCACATTTGTGTCGTGTTTATTTTTATTTATTTTATTTTTTAAGGCCAAGGGTGAAGAGTATTGTGAAATGATCCATAAAAGAATTACATATGCTGAGGATAAGATTTTGCATAGAATTCCCAATCAAATCAGTCTATTATGTCTTTCCCTGTCCATCCATCCTGCACAACTAGGGCGTGGCAGAGACACCCTATTCAACAACAAAGGAATCATAAGGTGCAGTTTGAAGGCTTTTGGAGACAGTTGCTCATGGAAGCATGACTAATTGCTTAAGACAATTGCATATACAATTGCTTTAGAGATGAATAAAAATCAGTCTTTAAAACTAAGGGCAAAGTACAAGAATTTCAGCAGAGCTGAAAAACAGAAAAACAAGCACCTTTAACAAAGCATACAGCACAATACAAGACTGATAGGTGTTATGGGGAAGTAAGCAAGTTTTTGTATCCTGTGAAAAAACCTTACTCAGCCCCAACATCTCCCTGAGATTTGAATCCTAAAAAATGTTCTGCTGAAGCTCACAGTGTCAATGATCAGAAAGGATAGAAGTGCTTTGCTGTGGAAGTAGGGTGTGCGATTTTGCAGGACTCTGCAAAGCATTCAGTGCATTGAGTATTGCATAAGAAAGAGGGGAAAGGAAGTCTATAGCAACACAGAGTCTCTATAGGAACATAGAGGCAGATACATGGGATGTTGGATTACAAGGGATGGCAGCTACTTGTCCATAATGGATTTTACTGCAAGAAAAGTCCACCGACTTTCATTTAGACACCACCTTTACGCAAAGAAAATATATTAGGCACGGCTGGTGAGCTATTGCCGTTAATGATCCTGGGTTTCTCCCCACACTATAAAACACAGCGGGGAGTATAGCTCGGGGTCTGTTGGGCTAACTGGACTTTACTGTGCGGTGTAAGTGTGACGCACATGCAGAACGCGGAAGGGCGGCAAGCAAGCTGAGCCTTTGAACTCCGCGATGTGGACAGCCGAGAGCTCACTGCCAGAGCTACCGCGGCCCTTCAGCTCTAAATGGAGCCAGATTATTGTGACCCTGACGCCGAAGAGGAAAAGGGCGCAAGGGGGATCACATCACAGCTCCTGTTCCCAGCCGGGGAAAACCGCCCAGATGTCAGAGAGGACTCCCGTCTGAAGCCGCGCCGCGAGCAGTGCCGGAGCTCCCATGGCTCTTCAGCTCTAAATGGAGCCGGATTATTGTGACTCTGCCGCCGAAGAGGAAAATACAAATAAGTAAATGAAATACAAATGTAAAACAGTTAATTAAATAAAAATGTAAATTTACTAAAACAATCGCAGCCAAATTACTTGATCAGTAGCCAGCAGTCTTCCTCCCACAATCTAAAAACATGCAGATTAAACAAATTTGTGTTTCCAAAAAATTCCCTGTAGTGTGTGAGTAGGTGTATGAATGCGTGTGCCCAGTGATGGATGTGTACCCTGCCTTGTGCCCAGAGACCCTTGGCATAGGCTCCAGGCTTTCTGTGTCCCTGTACAGGATAACGAGTTCGTGGGTGAATGAGTAGTAAGCCATCAAATTTCATGCATTTGTTTTTTTGTTATGATTAGTCAAGACCCCATAATGACCCCATAATTGTCTAATGAAACCGAGCTCAACTGATTGTTAAGAAAGTATTGTGCTTTTGATTGGCTAATGAAACAGGGTCCCTTTTACTCAGGGAAGCTATACTGTACCTTTATCACAGGTGAATACTTTCCATTTATTTTTTCACCCAAACACAGTAAAGCAGTGTTGAAAGATTTGCATTATAGGTGAAGATCAAAAGATTCATAAAATGTGTATCAGAGTGAAAAAACAGGCTTTATAACCTTAAGACATAATGATGTAAACATATGTGCAGCTATTGATTTACAGTACAGAAGTGTAGGTTGTGTCTTCTTCTTCTTTGTCTTTCGGCTGTTCCCTTTCAGGGGTCGCCACAGCGAATCATACACAGAAGTGTAGGTTGTGTATTTGTCAATAATGTATTGCGTGCAAACCAGGTCCCCGCGACCCTGAATACAGGATAAAGCGGTATAGAAGATGAGTGAGTGAGTGAGCATTTAACTTGCTCTATTTAGGGATTATTCCTACCTTATGCTTCCTCTCAGCAGGTCATTGGTAAATGCCACTGGAACTGGAGCTTAACTCGGCCTAAGGCTTTCAAATCTTCCCAATTTAAATTCAGATTCTTAGATGTTCCCTTTTTCTTTTCATTAAAAAAATTAACATGTGAAAATGTGAATTCCAAATGTTGGCGTGCATGACATACATTTTATAATAAAACAGTTAGTTATATTTTATTGTATTTACAATTATTTTATTGTTTGTTGAGTGCAAACAATGTATAGTATGCAGCATTTTATACAAACCAAAAATGTTAGTAAAACTGAAATATTGTAGGTGCATTAAAAGGAATTATTGAAAAAGCCATAGCGCTCCAGCCCTAGAGTGGAAAAACCTCAACTACTCATGACAACTACTCCAAATTCTATTAACTATTAAAATACCCCTAAGGTACAGTATGTAATAGAGTAGCCATCCCTCACCCATGCTACATATACATCCACAAATATATGCTAGCCATGTTGTATGCCATGTTGTATTCTACATGCCCATTAGTTACTTATAAAATCTACTGTCGCTGTATGCTGGCAAATCATACATTCCAAATAGAAGTCATAAGGAAAGAGAGATAACACATTTACATAGATTTTTGAAACATATTATTACCATTGTTCTATTGTGTCTAACATATAAATTAAACTTTGTGATATAATTTCCACTCCGGTTTCCTCCCACAGTCCAAAGATATGCAGATTAGTCTAACTGGCGTTCCCAAATTGCCCGTAGTGTGTGAATGGGTGTGTGAGTGTGTGTATGTGTGTGTGCCCTTCGATGGATTGGCACCCTGTCCAGGGTGTACCCTGCCTCATGCCCCAAGTCTCCTGGGATTGGCTCCAGGTCCCCGCGACCCTGAATACAGGATAAAGCGGTATAGAAGATGAGTGAGTGAGTGAGCATTTAACTTGCTCTATTTAGGGATTATTCCTACCTTATACTTCCTCTCAGCAGGTCATTGGTAAATGCCACTGGAACTGGAGCTTAACTCGGCCTAAGGCTTTCAAATCCTCCCAATTTAATTCCGATTCTTAGATTGTTAACTGGATACAATAAATAACAAGTTAATGAAAATAAAGAAACAACAAAATATAATATATAGAACATAATTTTGAATATGATCCGTTTTTTTCTTCTTTGGATCACTTTTTATATGTCCTGACCACTGCAGCTTGAAACCCCCCCATAAGAGCTGCAGTTTAGGAGTTGCTCTGATCCAGTGATCTAGCTATTACAATTTGATCCTTCTCACAGTGGCTACATTTTCAATATCTCATTACAATGGTGGCTGGAAGTGGGTGTAATATATTAGGCAGTTGGTGAAGCTGTTCAGCAGAAAGGGATAGGCAAGCATAAGGATTTGAGTGACTTTGCTAAGGGCCAAATTGTGAGGGCTAGAGGACTAGTCTAGATCAAATAGCTGAAAATGTTAATGTTGGTTGTGATAGAAAGGTGTCAGAGCAAACAGTGCATCACTGTTAGGGTGGCTAAAGGGGAGACCTACTCAATATTGGGCAGGTGGTCATAATGTTATGGCTGACTGTATCCTCTAGGGTTGAGGATAGGTAACAGAGTTTCTGCAGTCTGTTCCAGAATGCTACCTGCTTTCTCTTGACATTTCTTTCTTGAGATCTCTTTAACCTTTGAAGTCACTGCTGTGATTCTGTTTCTCTGCTCACGATTCCAGTTACGCTGAGATATTCATTGAGAGTCCCGCATAACTTCTCCTAAGGATAGCCCATTAGCAAATGGAGATGACAAACTGTTTATTTTTCAGTCTTCCATAGCACTCTGTTCAAAGGTATATAAAGGGTACGGTACTATCTGTGCTTTTAGGCATTAAAGGGGGTCTTGGAACATAAACATGCAGGTAAAGAAGGCTATTGTAACTGTATACCTTGAATGATGAACAGTATGGTATGAAAACCCACAACATTCAGTTTTATAAAATCTTATGGTCAAACAAAATCAGTACCTTTAAAGCCAACAGAAATATTACATTATAGTCTACTGTAGTAAATCTTGTCTAATATAAACAAAAATTTATTTTTATCATAGGTCCAGCACCTGGACAAAAGGTATGTCTGAAATCTACCAGGAAATCCTTCCTTCTTGGGTTTTTCTCCCTTTACTCAAATTATTAATTTTATTTTTATAGTCTTGTTTTGTGGTCCAAGTCACAAGATGATCACTTGAGATGAATTCACCCGTGTGTACATAAATAAAATAATATGCTTGCTTCACTAGACAAGTGATGATATGACATCTTCGGGGAGAGCAAATAAAAGCTCTAACCTTTCTTTATGGGAATTTTCGTTACTCATTCAGCACTTGTATACTGCGGGCTTAGGAAACCCTGCAAGGTTTCATGAAAATTATAAAGAAAAAAAATCCACTGCTACATCCTGTTTTGCATTGTAATGTTATGGCTGATTGGTGTGTACACATACAGTACATATATATCTGCTACTCTGTGTCACATCACTTTACACTGTTTTTTTTTTTTACATACAATATGTAAAAAAAAATTTTTAAAGTCAGATTTTAAAAAGTCAGAAATTAATTCATGGTAGGAAATAAAATGAAAAAAACTTTAATGGTAGAGTTTTAGGGCTTTATACCTATATTTGCCAAACAAGAGGTTTAATAACATGAGATCAGAGGCAATAACTCTAAAATACACAAAAATAAACTAGCTGGATGAAAGCATAATATACAGGAAAGATCTAGGCCAGAGGGCAATCTACCATTTAAAGACACCCCTTGCCTGCGAGCTGCTCTTGGAGCAACCAGATAAGTATGATCACCTTCTTGATAAGGTGATCCAAGACATCTTTGGCAGCTCTCCAATTTCTCACTTCTGAAAGGTGCCAATCCATCAGAAATGGAAATTCACCCTTTGGGAGAGCGTTAGTAGAAAGACATGCTGGCTGTTATACAGTTATATATACTGTATACTGTCTATACATATAGTGCAGAGGCAGTCAGGCAGTGAGTTACCTGGATCGAGAATTACAGCAGCATTAACGGACCAAACTTTTCTTGGTGTTAAATGAATGTTAAGATTGTCAGTGATGCATACCTATATATGAATTTCTTAAATAATAAATTCCACATACATTTAACTCAGTTCTGTCATTTATTACTATGGGTCAGGTTACACAAATGTTTCAGCTTTTACATTAATGTGTAGCTTTTAAAGGCATCATGTAACTTTTAATGGGACATTTATTTTACTTTCCATCTTTTACTTTAAATATATGCACTAATTAGTTGATGTATTATTTTACAAGGCTTCAAATAGTAAATAGGGGTCTCTTCCAAGTATGTACAATTACCTAATAAACAATGTGAATTATTCCATTTATACTGTATTATTTAACAATTCAAAAAATCAGCAAGAGAAGAATAAATAAATGGCCTGCTCCATAGTCTTTATTCATAGTAAATCCGTATTGAAAAGACAGTAAAAACTAATCACTGGTTAAACCACATCATGAGACACTCTTAAGTTCTGTGTAAAATAGTATTCCTCTGTACTGCAAATCTGATTTTATATTAGGGCAAGGAATAACATTTTAATGAATTGTTCATGCCAAGGTACAACCAATAGGGCTTGGAAATGCTGCATTGTGGGGCATTGTCTGCCATCTAGGTAGCTATAGTAGTAGATACAGAGATATTTCTGTAAGAAACATTAACACAAACTAATTTCTTGCTATCCATTTGCATAATTTTCATTACCTGCTAAAGATACACTTTTTATGACAACACGATTGCTATATACATTCACCAGCTCATTCACAACTAAAAGAGATTTAGTATAGGCAGTTCACTTCAGCAAGGGGAAAAAACGGGGGATCCCAGTGGACACCCACAAGCCCACGAAGGGGACTCTGCATTAACAAAGTATTAAACTGTATATCCTGGAGCTGTGAGGCAGCACCACTACCCTCAGTACTATCATTTCACCATTACACCCTTTAATGTTGTTGGTTTTTCTTAACGTTTTTCAGATGACCTTTCATTAACAATTCAGCACCAGGAATTATTTCTCTTTCCATTAGCCAGCCTTAAAACCTGGAAAAGACCATACAGTGATGCAACAGGTGCATCACAACAGGAGCATTTTCAGCATTCATGTAATGTATTGCAATAATTAAACAATATAAACAAATAAAATAAACATAAAAGCGATGGGCAAAACCACAGGTTTCTATGAAGCTTACAGTATAACAAAAACATAATATGAGCCACATCTCCTTCTGCGATTCTAGCATCCTTGGCATGGTGTTATATGGTTGTGCTTTATTGTCACCCAAAAATGTCACATAGGAGGAAATGGTATTAAATTTTAACATACATATACAAACAAATAAGCAACTTTCCTATAAATCCAGAGTATGAAAGCTAGATTGAAACTTTTAAACTGATAGATTTTACATACTTTGGACACTAGATGGAGACCTTCAGCCTTTACCTGTTACTGATTTGCAAGACTATACAGTATATACTGTATTGCCAAAAGCATTTGTTCGACTGCCTTCACATGCATATGGATTTGAGAAACATCCAATACTGAATCCATAAGGTTTCCAATATGATATTGGCCCACCCTGTAACAAGTTAAACTTTTCTGGGAAGACTTTCCACAAGGTTTATGAGTGTGTTTATGGGAATTTTTAAATCATTCTTCCAGAAGTTATATTTGTGAGGTCAGACACTGATGTTGGACTGGCTCACAGTCTCTGCTCTTATTCATCAAGGCGATCTATCGGGTTGAGGTCAAGACTTTGTGCAGACCAGTCAAGTTCTTTCATACCAAACTTGTGTGCAGTCTATTTTAATGTTTGTGTATTTAGGGAGGGGCCACCCCCAAACTGTTTCCATAACGTTGGGATTATGAAATTGTAAAAAAAAAAAAAAAGTCTTTGTACTGTATGCTGAAGCATTAAGAGTTTTTACTTTTACTGGGAGTAAGGGGCGGAGCTCAACAAAACACGCCCACACCAGTTCCAATATGACTATGTACGTATATACAATTTAAATCTCTTGGTCATGGTTTGGTCCTATTGCGTTTCTCAAATGAGGTCACTGCTGTGCTAATTTCTGCCAGTTTTAATAATTTTAGTATTATTATTTTTGCGTGCACACACACACAAACACACACATATGTGTATGTATTTTTGTCTAAGCACTGGATGTTTCTTAAATTATTGTTTGCTCTTTTTGAACTCATTAAATGATCTCATTTATGATGTAATTTTTTTTAAATGTCATTCCCAACCTGCAAAATAGTGACAGATTTTTGGGCCATTACCACTATGACCTGGGGTCAATTTCCACTCAGGGAATTACCTCTAACTGAGTTGACTAGGACTGAGCCATGAAGACAACAAAGACAGCAGTGGCTATCAGTGGGTGCTGATGGTTTCTAGTATGTACCTGGGTGACTGTTAGAGGAGACGTCTTAGGGACTCAAAGGTGAGTTTCAGTGTGCAGGACTTGTAGACATTAAGGTGAGTTATCTTTATCACCCAGCTTCCCACCATCATCCTCATCATCATCAGAACTATTCTGAGTTGAAGCCATTTCATGGAATCATTGCTTTTATATCTTGTGCCTAATCAGCTATGACCCCTGCCTTGGTAGCTAAATATGTCACTCTGCATCTTTGCCCTGATGACCTGCTGAGAATATTGCTCTGCCTCTCTGTTTAGATGATGAATTTATATCCCCCACGCTTTCTGCTGAGGGGTCGCTCCAGCTTCCTGGCTTAGAACCTTCCTGCTCAGCTGATGACATTGCTCTGCCTTCTTGCTTTGCCATGGTTGTAACTCCCTTCTCTGGCTTTGCAGAATAAAAATGATACATTAGTTCATTTAAGATCAAGTGTCAAGAGAGCAAAATAGACTAATAAGAATAAAGTGCTTGAAAATGGTTTTATATAACATACAACTTAATTTTACTGGCAAGCAAATTTAAAACTGGTTAACATATTAACATTCTCTCTCTCTCCAACACACACGCCATTTGCTCCATCAGCAACTCTGAAATGTTTGTCAGTAATATTGCAGTCATTTTATATAGTAATTATTAGATGTAAATTGCCTTTATTACATTACAGCATTGCAGATAATCTCTCTCTCTCTCCCTCTCTCTCTCTCCCTCAACTCCCCCTCCCCATCACACCTCTTCAGTCAAATTGTTTGAGGCACATTGCCACAGGCTTCAATGGCCTCTTTCTCACCAGAGATAAAACTTAAGCATTCAGGCACCAGTGGCTGAGCTCATGCTTTAAATGAGAACCGAAGCACCACTGCCTATCCCCAGTAGACAGCCGAGTCTCTGTTCTTTCTGCCTATAGCACTCATTCCAGGCTGAGTGACCTTTTTTATTCATGCAATCCCCCCCATAGAGAGTGGGCAGAGAATGTAAACTGTGAATATAAAGCTCTGCATACAGTTGATGGCTGGAAAGCCAGTTACCAAGGTGTGGCGCTGTTGTGTAAAATCTTTAATAAAAGTCAAAAGTTTGGATTCAGGTTTTGATTTATTTTTCGTCTTTCTAGAACAATACTGGGATTTAATAAATATAGAAATAACACATATGGAGTTAGGTAATTAAGTGACAACAACAACAGTCAGTTGTTTTAAGACACAAAGGTGAGCTTTTTTGGAATAGTACTTGTACAACAATATTGCTAAGTGCATTTGCAAAACACATCAAGCACCAAACTGGCTCTCATAAGGACCATCTCAGGAAAGCAAGACCAAAACTTCCCCTGCTGCAAAAGGGGAGTTCATTTAATGTTACCAGCCTCAAAAATCACCAAATAACAAACAGTACCTCAGATTAGAGCCGTTAGAGCATAAGTAGCAGACACATCTCACATTTGCTCTTCAACGGAGAAAGAAATAAAGTAAAAATCAGGAAATTTCATGGAATTAGAAGGCGTGTCCACTTTTTAAAAAATCTATAAATTAAACGCCCACTGTGCCCAGTGCAGATCAACTAATTCTGGATTCACATAAGTGTTCGCTGTTAATTTAATAATTTGGAAAAAAATAAGCCTTTCACTGGGTAATGGTGACTTAAACCGTCCATAATAAAATCCAAAATCTTTCAGGTTTTCTTGACTTACACCATTATCCTAAAAAATATCTAATGTTATTTTAATTACATTTACATTTAGGCATTTGGCAGATGCTCTTATCCAAAGCGACTTACAAAAAGTGCTTTAAAGTTTACATCACTGGATGGATACTTACACTGGGTTAACTAGGTTAATAACTAAGTTCCATTAGTCAAACACAACTGGGAAGAGGGTTTTTTTTTTTGGTCCAAGTACTGGAGAAACAGATACATCTTGAGTCGTCGTTTAAAAATCGTCAAAGTCTCTGCTGTACGGACATCTA
>JAQQZT010000015.1:15691366-15715099 GCA_030068275.1 Clarias platycephalus | reverse complement strand
GTGTGTGTGTGTGTGTGTGTGTGTGTGTGTGTGTGTGTGTGTGTGTGTGTGTGTGTGTGTGTGTGTGCATGTGCGTGCGCATATAAACCTCAGCATACTTAGCTGAGGTGAGTGCAAGTTTCAGTCATTCTATGAGTTTACTGTAAAGATGGACTTTTATTTATTCTGATGTTTATACACATCTTCAAAGTAATCACTATTCTTGAAACACAGAAAAATGTGAAGCAGAAAACCCTTCCATTACATTTCATCTCACAGCTCAAATCAGGAGCTTTGCAATAAACATGTGACATTAAAAAAATAGTAGTTTATGTTTAATGTTTTTTTAATTGCAGTGAAAGAGAAGGAAGACATGCGACCACATCTGGTTTTTGAAGGCATGAATAATGAGACTTCCTGTGAATACAGGTAAATGATACTTTCTACTGTGGTTGGACGGTAATGTGAAGCTTTAGTACTATATATGCAAAAAGCATAATTTATTTTAGGTTTCAAGGTGGTGAGCTTTGACCACCTTATATGATACCTACTATTCTTTAATTGTCTTGAGTATGGTTGTAACACATTTCAGCCTCAAGTAAGCAAAGGCTAAACAGTAGTGCATTTTTTTGTTTGTTTGTTTGTTCTGTTTTCTAAACCCAACCAATATGTTAAAAAAAATGCCAATGGAAAGACGAGTGATTTTTAAGTGAAATAATAACAATTAACATTTTGCAGAACATAACTTTATGACAATGTTGAAAAAATACAGTTCCTGTAGAAAGGTCTATTTGGTAGAAAGGTTTTATTTTGGGGCTTTATAAGGCAATGTTTAGTTCATACTTCTGAAACCATTTACTGATAAATAGTGCAGCTGCTATTTTGTATCATGTTAATCAACATTTTCTTTGTCCTGCAAGCTTCATACTCACAAAACTTCATTCCATGCTTGATGCACATGTCTTAACCTTGTGTCTTAACCTCTAAGGCAAGGTTTAAAAGCATAGCGTGCCTTTTATTTTTATCTAGAATACATTTGCTGTTCAATTAAAATAAAATATTTGTTTAATTATACAGTATATATTATCATCTCATGGATTGTTTGTCGGGGGGATAGAATAGCCCAGCAGGGAAGTTAATAATTTTGCATTGTATTGTTTTTGCAGTTACAGTGATAAAAAGCCTCTTAAGAGCAGTCAACCTACCCTATTGAGAGACATCAAAGACGACAGCAGCAGCCTGGACAGCTCTACCACCTATGGAAACGAGGAACGCGAGTTCAGTGAGGATGGATCTTTCATTGGTGAATACGTTGGCTTCAAACAAAGGTTATCCATGGACTTTACAGTTTAAGATGCTGTTTATTCTTTTAGAGTATTTAAATCTGAGAGGAAGGCTGTGTGCAATTTGAAGGCGCAGATGGATGTATAGTAAGCGTCCGAGTGTGTGGGCGAAGGGTAGCAAACACTGAGAAATACACAACCTTAACATCATATAACAACCATGGTTTCTTTTTCATGTAAAAATTAGCTGCAGTATACTACAATGTTCAACAACTGGGTGGATTAGACACAGTCAGTTCTGTTCAGGAAAATAAAATAAATGGACCTGGTATGCATGGGCAAAATTGTCCTCTTAAAAAATCATAATGAAGAACAGATCCTATGAGCAAATGGGTTTTCTTTGATGTTAATGCAATCAATTAACAATACTTTCTGATTCCTGCATATATTTGAAAACCTGACACATTTTTTTTTAGAAATGTAATCAATTAAAATTGACAATTTCACTGCCAGAGGGAAAAAAGAAAATTGATGACCCATACTTTCATTCTTGCATGGCAGTATTTTCTAATTCATATACAGTATGCATGCACACATTGGCATAGTAGATCATTTGTTGGAGAACATTTCTTGAATGTTTATAGAATTCCTAGAGATTACTGCCCTTACAGGAGCATTCCTGTCAAGACATGAGATTGTAATTAAAAGCAATTTTAATACTTGCCTTTTTTTTCTGGTGTTCTAGTTTATCCCTACTTCTACATTATGTCTTAAACTTTCCACATTTTATTGTACAGAATGTAAGTAGTTTGTTATGAGTGAAACTATATTTTTTATGTTTGTACATTCTTTTTATTATTATTTGTAAATACCATCTATACTGACATTTCAAAATGTTTGTTTAGAAAATTCTACAAACGACGACTCTTTAGATAAAGGAAGCTTAGATCAAATGTTGCTAATTACTTTACCATCTACTTCCATACAATAACAAACTTCCTGCCATATTATCAGGAAAAGAATCTCTTCTAAGTCTTGTCTTTGAAGAGATATGTATATAACATGTTAATGTGTTTTTCTTTATGTTCAATCTATTTTCACAAAATCTTTCACAAAATATGTTTTTTACAGATACCTTAAAATAAATGTGAAGTAAATATACAGTGGGACACCTTGCCTTAACTCTTTCATAAAGACCCTTAAATAATAAAAGCCCACATGGTCTCTGAGATATCTCTTCTCCTGGTTGATATGGCACTTATTCTTCCAAATGGTATACAGTTTGCCAACAAAAATCAATGTGGAATTGCTGAATTCAACTCAATAGGAAAGATGGAAAGCCACCTCACTAGCCTAATACCACACATATTTAACTTAACAGTGGCAGGTTGGTAAAAGCCTTCCATTGCATAATTACTACAGTTATTATGTTATTGTGCTTTTAACAAGTTGTTTAGCACTAACTGACCCAATGAGTAGCTTCTTATTTCTTATTTCGTGTTCATGAAAGATGATGTTACTCTGTTTGCAAAGTGTCAATTTATTGGCCTGCATGATGCAAAGAACTAAGGAGATTGATGAAACTCCTAAAATTGGGTTTAGAACTGTCCAACACGTTATTAAAATCTGGTGAAGCATCATCTTTAAGAAGAAATGTGAATTCTTTTTTAATCTTAAAAAAATCATCAGAGATCACTGAAACATGAGCTCATTGGAAGGTCAGGGGTTCAAGCCCCAGCACCGCCAAGTTGCCGCTGTTAAGTGCTTGAGCAAGGCCCTTAACCCTATCTGCTCCAGGGGTGCTGAATCCTGGCTCAGACCGCAGCTTCGTAACTGGGATATGCAAAAATAACAATTTCACTCTGCTATAAGGAACATGTGACAAATAATTGAATCTTAATCTTAAACCAAATAATAAAAAAACAACTGTAAACCTCATGGTTATGTTTAATTGTTAAGATAAGAGCATTTCCATGCACACCGTGCAAAAAGAACTCAAGGCATTGGGACTAAACAGGGGTATAGCGTTAAGAAAACCACTTATCAGTGCTAATCAGAAAAACAAGTTAAATATACTGTATAAAGAATAAAACGATCTTTATTAAAGAAAGCATAAAGAATAAAAAATTGTCACGTATTCTGATTAGTTTAGATGTGCCCTGTTCCAGGAATCACACATTGTGCACCCATGTGCACATGTCTTGATTAAAAATGTATATGCATGTAAAAATGTTTTAAAACATACATTTCCTGTAAATACAAAATAGTCACCACATACAGTAATAAAACCTAATAAAATCTAGGTTTAAACCGAAATGTTTAGTGAAATTACACTAAATACAAATTGTGGAATACAAATTGTACACTAAGAGTAATGTAAAAAAAATTTTTACATAAGAAAATTGTGACAAAAACATACAAGACTCTTCACTGAACGAAAAAAAACAACAATTTGAATTTATTTGATAAAAATCCTTGTAACAATTACCTAACAAAAATTTGATGTCCAGAAGTAGATTTTTTGCATGTCCACTTCAAAACATGGCCTACTGCTTTGATAACACCAGTGCTAAAACTCGTCAATCCATCCTTCTTCCTGATCCTTAACTGTCCACTGTATTCAAGCTCACCCTGTAAATAAACAGACACAATTTGTAACATTAAAACAAAGATCTTACACATGGAGCCACAATTTTATATTACATTAGGCTAAAACAATAGGAAAACATACACCAGTATTGTACAGTATATTAAAAATGTATGTATACAGTAGATTTCCACTTGTATGAATGAGTCTCACATTGCAGCATTAGACCAAACACTCATCCTGCAGCGTATGCGGGGCCTGAAGTGTATAGCCTCACCTCACTGCTGTACTGTTCTGCATACTTTTGATAGACATATACACCAATTAGCCGTACCATTTAAACTACATCCAAAGTAAAATAAATACTGACCCAAAAGTGCTCAACTTAAGGATAACCAGTAAACTGGCGATAGGGTCATTGGTGATCAAGAATCACTGATGTGTGTGGGAAGAAGGCTAGTCCATCTGTTCTGATCCCCTCAGAAGAGTCACTGTAGCCCAAAGTGCTGAAAAAGTAAATGCCCGCTCAGATAGAATGGTGTCAGAACTCGCATCGCAGCTTGCTGTGTATGTAAGTGCCCATGTCAGACATGAAGGCGCCTACAATGAGCGTCAGGTGTCCTAGTCTAATGAATAAAATTTTCTTTTAGATCATGTGAAAGGATGCAAAATAAAATCTATGCACATGACTAACTGGACAGCAATGAAGGAGGACATGATTGTGTGCCACACTACTGAATAGTTTTGAAGGGAGAGGGTAAAATTCACAGTCAGAATATATGTATTACTGTAGGTGTATGGCATGCAGGGAAAAGGTCCCTAGATGGCACTGGGTGCCTGGCCATACTGAATTACGGATTTCTCCGTAACAGATTTTTATTACTTTGAAAAATTAACTCCTCTCCAGTGCAATTTATTTCATTGCAGAGAAATCTTCCTTCCTTCCTCTGGATGTGACATTTAAATTGGAATTTGAAACAAGTATCAGGGTCCTGATCATCAATGTAGTTGGAATTTTCATCATGGATTTTTTTTTTTTTTTTTGCCATGATATTTCCCACTGAACTCTGGACAAGAATTAAATTCAGTAGCAATAGGCTATGTTTTCTTTCTTTTTTTTTCTTTTTTTTTTTTTTTCATTTTAATCTATGTTACCTATGTTAATTTATTAGAAAATGTCTACAATCTTCCCAGATTTTACATCCTACCAGAAGTTTTTCATCCACAAATATCTCTTATGCCGCTGACAGTTTCTTTTGACCTTTCTTCATCTTATCTCTTTCTCTATGTTTTGACAAGTTAATAACAGGGTGCCACAAAGCCTGTGAATGATGTGTTTGTTTTTTTAACCATTGTTTTGGCACCCTTCTGTGTAGTGCTCCTATTCCCTGCATAAGTTGCATAGACTATTTTCATGCCTCTGAAAAGTACCCTGAAATATTTTTGTCAAGTTTCATGTGAAACATCAGGACACTCTATTCACCACTTAATGACTAGCATTGGAGCACATAATTTGCGAGGGCATCCAGCCAGCTTTTCTGTCCTAGCTTGCTGCTATCTTCTGTACTTCGATACATTTATGTTCTGTACCAATGTACACATTGGAATTTACTCAGAGGTTAGATGATTACATCCTTTAGTTTAGTCAGGTCCTGTGTGCACGTGGCTGAAACAGGTATGTGTATCTTGAGGACACTGTTCCTTGTGAGTTTCTAACAGATTGCATGCCCAAAGCTGCCCAAGCTTCCACAAATCATCAGAGCTTGCATCTCTGACAATAACATGGGAGGAGTACTACTATACTTTCTCCATTTTTTAAAGGATTTATCATTAAAATTTAATTAATTTTATTTATGGATTTACATGTCATAGTATACCATCACCTACGTATACCTAAAGTACCCAAATCAAAAAAGTATACTTAAAGTTAATTTTATTAAATTAAGCTGAGTAAAAGTAAAGTTCAAGTACTGTATATTTGCCAAATAGTACATTGACAGATGGGACACACTTGCACATTAAGGCACATTGTTTATTGTTTGGGCATTTTTCACACAAATGAGAGGACTAACTGAACTCAGCTGTAATTTATCCTGTATAATTCATTCAAATAACATCTCATACACTTTAAATTCTATTTTATTATCAACTTTGTACATATTTTAGATTTCCAACCTAACTTTTAAGTTGTATATATTTTTTATTTTAGGTCACAGGCAGTAGTATAAGGATTAAACTGCATATCATACTCTGTGAGGCTGTGTATGTGAATAAAATTAGAATTAGAATTTTTATTTAGCGAACACATTATGTAGTAACTAGAATGTAACCATGGCTACGCCCTCATGCACATCCTTACGCCAGTTCTACCATTCTACCATTACCTGCGACTGGAGCCCCTCACACTGCTCCAATTCTCCGGCAGATATATTATTACCTCACAGAATCACCTAAAAGGTGACAACACACTGCCTTGTTACAGTATATGGTGAGGGACACCCGTTACACCAGCCGATTGCTAGACTGAGGATTCAGTAGCTACAAGCTCGGCCCAACATACAGTACCAGTTTTCACTGTAGACAATGTGGCCTGCTATTCCGATTGGTGAGGAACGCCAGTGAATGCTCACCTTGTCACCTTGCACCTCCAGTTAATGGGTTCGATTCCTGTGTTGGGTCTGTGTGCATGGAATTTGCATGTTCTCCCCATGCTTGGTGGCTTTTCTTGCTGGTTCTCTGGTTTCTCCTTCAGTTCAAAGACATACAGATTAGCTTAACTGGCATTCCCAAATTGCCCATAGAATGCAATCCTAGATGGAGGAAGGTTATACTTTATCTATATAAATATATAATGAGAATTAAATGAATATTTCCAAATATCAGTGCATGATTATGAATATTAGTGGTTAGACTACAGAAAAATTTATGTGCATTATATCCATTGTGTTATATCCATTGAAAGTGACAGTTGTGTCAAAGTGAATGTTGCAAGAATGAGGTAGTGCAATTGAATGCTAAAAGGGTACATGATGAGCAGATAAATAAATAAATATTACTGTGAACAACAGTATGTTATGAGGGAGAGCAGCATGTTTAACTGAGGAAGTGAGCTGAAGTATGACTTCTTGGTCTGCTTGACTTGGTGATCCAGGGCTCATTATTTGGAAAGCAATGCACAGTTTTAGAATGAACAAAGATGTCCAAACAGAATTATATGTAATTTGTCATGCACTGTGTGATCCCATTAATGTCTTCACCATGAACAATAATAATAATAATAATAATAATAATAATAATAATAATAATAATAATAATCAATTTAATGAATTTCTTAAAAATATATAGTAACTTTTTCAGAAATTACAAACTTCAACATCTGTAAAACCATTCTTCGGATATTTTACAAATCTGTTGTTGGGAGTGTCGTTTTCTATGCTGTGGTCTGTTTGGGCTGTAACATGAAAGTGGCAGAAAGAAACCGACTGGACAAGGTCATTAAATGGGCTGGATCTGTCCTGGGCTTGGATCTGGACTCTGTTGATGTCGTGGCAAGGAGGAGAATTCTGTCCAAAATACACACAATCTTAAACAATCCTTCCCACCTGCTACACAGAGTTCTCTCCGACCAGAGGAGCAATTTCACCAGAGACTGATTATGACCAGATGTTCTACAAAGTGCCACAGGAGATCTTTTCTCCCAATGGCCATAAAATTATATAACTCATCTCTGTAACGTTTTCACTACGGGATAGAGACTGTCAGTAGTAACTGTTCAATAATATTTAATGACACTACTGTTCCCACAACTCAAGGTAAGTTCCAAGTGTAATATCTGATTACCAATACATTTGTGCAATATTTCTTTTCATTTACATTACATTTCAAGTGCAATGTGTAACTTACCGTGTGGTATATTTAATTCTATTTTTACTTCTATTTATTGTTATTTTCATTTCGTTAATTTTTTTTATTTTTATTTTTTCAAATTTTTTCCTTTCTTCCCGGTAAATTAATCAAAGTAACTGTATAACCAAGACAAAGCAATTTCCCTCTAGGATTAATAAAGTTCTTTAAATCTTGGATCTTGAATCTTGAACTGTGTCCTTCTTCCACAAACACTCACATTTGGTGAAAATTATGAATATCATAATGGCCCAAAATCAAACAGAATCTAATTGACAGTCTTCCTATGATGCAGGTATACTCTACACTGTGGAATTCCAATTATTGTAGAAAATTTTAAAAGGGGTTACTTCATTTTGATCAATGTAAATATTTTCAGTTTAGTAAAGCTCTTTGAGGTGCCTTTTTCTAATTGGACCAAAAACAATTGAGCTAGGACCTGTGGGAACAAAGGGGTTCAGCATAGATCCCAAATGAATCCTTATAACTCAAAAATTGAGCATTTTCTCCCGATGTTCCATAGTGCTCAGGAGACCCAGCTAAATGTTTTGATATAGGTTTCATAGGAATGGTGGTAAATATAAGGTGCATATGACCAACTAGTCCTGAATAAAAAATAAACAGGAATTTTGGGAAAACCGACAGACTGAAGTGATCAGTCCTTGAAATGTAATAGCGAGCCATTCCTAGGGGCTTCTTTGAGTTAAGACAAGCCTGGGCAAAGTTGATGATCTGCAGCATTTCCTTCTACATGTCTTACATGGCTTTTTGCTTTCCTGCTTCAATTAATTTTACTGCCAAAAGTCACCTCCAAGTGAGCAACATGTTCTTCCAGGCAATCTTTGTCGCTCATCATGCTCTTTATATCCCGCTCTGCAGACTACTGCTATACTTTACTGAGTGTCAAAAAATACTGGAGTTACATTATGTTACATGCTGGAGGTGTGCACCGTTCATCTCCTCTATGTCCAGCATGGTTTTCTCTCTTTCCTTTTCTCATCCATTTTGCCAACGTGACCTCTAGGTCTGTGATGTCTTTTTGCAGTCACCCTCCCTCATCAAGCTCTTAACTATCTAATTTCCTTCACCCTTACAGAGTATCAGAGGAGCTCAGTGATGTTCCCTAGGAGTGGAACATATTCCTTTGTGTCAGAATCCAACATATCCTCCAGGCCTCCCTCGTTCTTCATGTCTAACCCTTTTACCTTCTTATCTCCCTTATCTTACATTCCTCTATTTTTCTGCCAGTTTCTCTCATCTGCTATGCCTCCACTTGATGGTGATCCTCAGATAGCTTGTGGCTAACATCAAAGTTGCTCTCTCATTCTTCTAAACATCTTACCTGCTTTATGTGCTTTATTCAACTGTTTACATGTTTGATTGTGAAAGCATAAACCCCCCCGTTGGCCTCCCTATTGCTAGAGATTGAGAGATGCTTTGACAGATGAAAATTAGCATTAATTTACTTGAAACAGCATAGGCATACTGTAAACATAAGTTGTAAAACAGAATCATGAACAAGGACAGGCAGAAGGTCAGTCGTGAGCAATCAGAGTATCACATGAGAAGAAAAAATCCAAAAACAGAGCAGGGTCAAATATTCAAAATACAAGGAAAGGCTTGGTAAAGTCAGGCATGAGCAACTGAGCTAATACTTTGCAATGAGCATGAGTTGAGAGGCATTTTATAAGGAGTGTGACAGATTCGAATGTGCATGATTAGAACTCAGGTGAACATCCCAAAGAGCTTATTCTGTGAGCTGATCACATTTCTGTGGAGCTGATGTCTACTCCTGGGGTTGAGGTGAAGTTACATGGATGAAAAACGGACCAGGAATGACTCGATTGAGTCCATAAGTTGGGCAGCAGTGGTGTCCAATAAACCATACATTAAGTTTTCTAACCTGTGAGGTTGATCCTTAGTTGAGATCTACACTCAGTCCCCTTAGCGATCCGCAAACTATTTGTTGGCTCGGCCTACCTGTTCCAGGTGCTGGTATTTAATTTTCCCTTTTCATGTTTCTTAGGTTCATAGGTTCTTAGAAACATACCAATTTATTGGTTAGTTTTTCAACTTGGCCATTAGCCTGTGGATGGTAGCTTGATGTGAGACTGACTTAGACCCCCAGGTTATACATAAAACTGGTCAAAACTTGTGAGGTGAATTGTCACTTATAAAACTGTGTTAAAAAAAAAAAAAAAGAGAGAGAGAGAGTTTTGCTGTTTGAAAAGATGTGGGGAGACCAGGTAATGGAATGAGGTTTAAGCAATTGGAAAACTTGTCTGTAATCCTCATGATCATTGTGTTACCTTGTGACTACCTTGTGGGAGGTCTGTGATTAAGTCTATAGTGACCAGGGGCATTGTGGGGTGGGCAAGGGCAAGAGCTTGCCGGAAAGGAGGGTGCATGGGACCTTTGATTGTGCACATAGACTACATAAGAGAAATTACTTGTAACGTGTATGCCAGTTGTCATATTGGGCCAGCAATATGACAACTGGCATATTGGACAACCAATACCTTGACCTGAGAACCTGATGTTTTCTGGATACCCTGAGTATCCTGAAGCTGGAGTTGTGAGCTGTGGAGCCGATGTATTTAATCTTCCTCTAAATTTATCTGGGACAAAGGTTCTGCTGGGTGGGCAGGCTGCTGGGAAATGGCACCCTTGAACATTGAATTTCCCTATTAATGTCCCATGTGATGGATCTTTTAAAGCATGAGGAAAGCAGAATGTTTTTGGGACTGGACTCATTCTACTCTTCTCTATGAACTTCCTTCTAAAAATTTTCAAAACCCCCAAATCTTTGTAGGGGACTGGCCATTCAGTGACAGCTGAAACATCTCATGGCAACCCCTTTTGTGCTAATAATGTGGCCCAAAGTAGTATTGCCATAAAATTCACATTTCTCCATTTTGTCAACAGCCTAGACAATACCAATTTAACATGGTTGACCTTCTTTGATCTGTATTGTCTACTCTTGTTTTTATGGTTGTGTAAAATAATATATCAACACAGGGGGGAAAGGACCTGACTGGTGGTTTGCTGCTCTTAGATACCTCTAAGATATTACTGTAAGTGGCACAGAGAGCTGCTTCTGGGACACTTTGGAAACTTGCCATGGTGCACCTAGTAGAAACACAAGCATTGACTAGAATGGAAACAGTCCACTCTGTTGATCATGTCACAGCCAGAACACACTGCTTTTACTCCCAGTGATTTTATTAGGAAATCCAATTGTCAGCTTTGTTTGGAACATGATTTGTGCATTCTATTAGCAACACTCCTGTTTTATTGGTAATGCACAATGTTCCGTTTATTGGGAGCATGCACCATCTGTTTTATTGAGAAAATGCTCTGTTAAAATTTTTAGGAGATCCCTCTATCGCTTTGTTAGTAACACTCACTGCCCACTTTAATACAAACAATCTTTGTCTGGCTCACTGCAAAGTCTAACCATTTGGTTTATTAGAAACTGTTTAAACCTACAGTCTACTTCAGAAACAGTCACAATTTGCTGTATTAGAAACATGTCACTGTTTTCTTAAGCGTGATTTCTGTAGGTCTTGCATAGCAACGTACACTACAGCATAACAGAAATTTAATTACATGTTACAGATTGGTCCACATGTCAAGTCTGGCTTTTGCATTGTTGTGATTTCAGTCAAAATAACTGTTCTTCAACATCTATTAGCTCCAACTCCAACAAGATCCACTCAGTTTCACTTATCATTGTCTGTAGTACACCAACAAAACAAACACCAAAAAGTGGCAAAGAGACTCAACACAGTGGCATGGAAACCTCACAGCCAGCTAGGGGTTCACATCAAACCTCACAATAGAGAAAATATCATCCGTGTGAGGTTAATTGCAGCATGGTTGTTGGTGTCAGATCAGTTTGAATATTTTAGAAATTCTTGATCTCTTGGGATTTTAAGACAAAACAAGCTCTAGAGTTCACACAGCATGGTGCACAAAAATAAAAAAAAAAATCATCCTTCACTGTTGGGTTATTTAATTTTAATGATATAACTAATAAAAGTTGCAAGGGAAAAAAGGCTTGAAAAATTAACCATAATTACATGCACATACACATACAGAGTAACCACTCTGTGATGGTTATAATGCCATTCTGTGTTAAACACAAGGCAAGAAATTCAGTGCATACTATGCAGATGCAAGTTCAGAAGGCAACATATTTAAACACATTAAAAAAAAAAAAATTATGCAATTATGCCTCACAAACAGCAAGCAAAAAACACTGGTTTGTGTAAATTTCTGCCTCTCATTCTGAGGTCATGTTGCCAGTTACCAACACTGCTACTTATTAATCAACAGTATTCTATCCCATAGATTTAATGTGATATTTATGGGCATTGCATAAAGATAACAGTAAGGAGCCTAAAACTGTGCATTGCATTTATTATAAAAAAAAAAAAAAAAAAAACTCTATATATAGTATATACTCTATACTTTTTAAATACATACTCTATAGGCAACAGAGGAGAAAAAAGGCATGCACGTACCATTAAACATGTATAGAATAAAACTATGATTTTATAAATAATAAATGTTAACATATGTTTGTGTGCTGTGCACATTGTCCGATTCAGATCATTTGTTTTTTCATTGTATTTTAGAGTAATGGTAACAAGTATGCAAGAGATCAAGTTTAACGGTGGTAACCTGGTGAGGGAATAAGGTTTGGATTATGGTGCGAATAGTCTTGCATATCAATAACGATGCAAATTTCTCTTTTTTGACTCTAGGAAAAAGGACATTCTCACAGGCTTTTTATTATCTTTGAGAATATTTGTTTAATAGTTTTGATGTATTTGCATAGTCAAGACTTTAATAAACAATTGTGCTCATTTTTTCATTTTTCTATGTTTTCCAGCATTTTCATCGCTGGATATGAAATTTAATTATTATTGATTTTCCCCAAATAGAGCACTTTATGTTACAAAAAGTACAAACAATTGATTCTTTAATGGCTGTCGTATTATTGTATATATAATTATATATACGATATATAATTAGATGATGAAGCAATACCTCAATACCTGACAGCTTAGTAATACAAATGTTCCAATAATTCTTAATGTTATTGCTGGTATTGCTTTATCATATTTATATAAATATATTGTTATGTTTTCTCCCATGACCCTGAATACAGGATAAAGCGGTATAGAAAATGAGTGAGTGTTGTGTTTTCTTTCTTCTTCTTCTTTTTCTTCTTCTATTTTTTTTTTTAATTGGTGGAACTTATCAATGTCAGGGTTGTTCCTGGTCTCTATGCACCACTAGAGAATTTAAGCTTTTGTAGGACTTTTATTTTAATATTTCTTGTTGCCATTTTTGTTTAATAAAGTATTGTTGGCACTTAAGTCCATTCTCACCACTCGCATTTGACAATAAGAAGTGAGAGCCAAAGTAGCAGATCTCATGACCCTTTGGCAATAAAAGTTAACATGATAAAAGGTAACATGTTAAGATAAAACATTGAGCATAAACTGCTAAATTACTGTAACACCCACTATATTCCACTGTTATATACAGTAATCCAATTAAGAGTAATGTACTGTTAAAATAAATTACAGATGTACTGTAAAATAACAGTAAAATACTGACATCTGTAACAGCTTAAAGGTTGTTGTTTTTTTATTGTTGATTTAGCTTTATCTGTCCAGTTGAAGTGTACAGTAAGCCAAGGTTGGTTTTTTTCTGCTTTTTTTTTTTTGTGCTACTGCTACCACATGATTGGCTGGTACTTGCATGAGTGCATTCAAAATAAGGTAGACAGTGAGTTAGCTGCCACTAAAAAAGAGACACCAGTATACCTGTGTGACACCCAGTAAATTCATGCGATTATTAGCTTTTTAAGGATCACCAACTGGAACTGATGTCAGGTTTCATTCAAGCAATTCTTAACCAACCCTCAAAACTCAAATTTTTTATTTGGAAATCTAGCAGACTGCCATGTAGGGACATGTTCCAAATCACAAGATCATGTTTTTAAACAAGTGAGCCATCTTGTGGTCATGTCACTTAGTAAGGCTAAAAATACACAAGCTCTTCTTGTCATTCAGTTAATGTTTTACTTGTTCGCCATTTTTTTTTTTTTTTTTTACAAAGGAAATGCAAGAAAAAGAAAGTATTTTTACATAATTAATAATAAAACATAAGATATTTTTTTTGGAGGAACACCTTATTTTTTTTATATTTTGCCAGAAAAATTAAACAATAGGTACATTTAATACCACATGTGTATGTAAATCCAGTATAACAAAAATAGAGTTTATATAATTCTAATAAGCTTTAAGGTCAACATTTGGCATGACCACTGTTATTCTTCAATAAGATTCTTTCCAACTTTCTTGGAATTTCCTCAGGAATAGTTCTCCAGGCTTCTTGAAGGACATTTCAAAGCTCTTCTTTTGGATACTGGCTGCCTTTTGTTCTTTTTCAAGATGATCTTACACTGCTTACACTGAGTTGAGATATGGTTTTGGGGAGGCCTATCCAGGACTGACAGTGTTCTATCATGCTTTTCTATCGAGGTATGCTTTAACTACATTTAAAACTGAAGGAAACTCTTCTTTGGAAGCAAAATGTTAAGGAATGATGGGTGGTTCAAGATCTTTGCACAGTTTTACAACGATATAACAATATGATATGCTATATTCAGTGTAAATACCAAGAAATGATTCGAAAAAAGGGAAGTAAATTATTATGTATAACATTTATTTCCATTTTAGTCTCTAATGCATTTTGTCAATGTGGTTCCACTCACAAGAAAAACATACACTAGGACTAATTCTGAGTATAACTTGACCTAAAAAGTAAAGGGTTAAACAGAAATCTAATCTCTACCTTGAACAACGTACAGTATTCCCATTCCATATGCAAAAAAAAAAACAATGAACAATTACAGTGAACAATTACGTGTCAATCAACAAATATCTCAAGAATATGAGCTAAAAGGACTGAAAATAAGTTTGAGGTTTTCTTAGCAGCATGGAAAAAACATAGCAGTAATTTGCATCAGGCTGTTGTTCCACTACAGCACCAATAATTATTTCAAATAAATCACTGTGGTTTTGATAGAGATTAATGCACCTCTTTAAGTAATTCTAGTGGTTATTTTACAAATGTCAAAAATGTTAATTTAAAAAATCTATTAATTGTCTACTAAATACTAAAGTTGTATTTGTCATAATTATTTGATATTAATGATTTTAAGCTTCATCATTATTACACTTCTAGCTGCAACATACACTGCCTGGACAAAAAAGTACTGTAGCTATTTCATAATTAGAGTCAAATTATTGGTGTGTATCAAGCAAAGAAAACTTTTTAAATTAGTGGAACTGGAATGAGGACATGCCAGTGTATTATTCAAATCTGTAAGGAAACTGCTTAACCATCAACTTGGTATAAGAAATGTGGCTGGAAAACATCATAAATGACCTTAATTTGAGATTATTTAAATGCTTGCAGAAAGTACATTGTAAAACATCAACAGTAGAAACTCCAGGTACTGTATGTTTAATAATGAGCTTAATAGCATTTCCACATGCACAATGTGGCAAGAACTCACAGGATTGTGACCAAACAGCTGTGTGGCCATAAGAAAACCACTTCAAAGTATCAAACAACTTCAAACAATATCAAACAATATCATAAAATGTGTCTTATGCTGATGAAAATAACTTAAGAACACTAATATATTATAAACTAACAGAAGTGATGATTAAGCATGAACTTGCTGAATATTTATTTTTCAGGAACATCTTACTAAGATGATGCCACACTTTTGACCTTTGCCTAGTCAGATGTCAATCACTTGTCCACTGAGCCTGTCTCAAATAAAAACAGATTTACCTTTAAAAACGAAAAAGATTAAGCTACTGTACAAACAAGACTTAGAACTGAAAGTAAAAGAAAAAACATTACATTTACATTAGGCAATTTGGTAGACATTACTGTAAATCAACAATTACTGTAAAAGCAAATGGAAATCAGCTGTTTGGTTGCATGAAGTAGTTTTTCTTATTTTAATTTCTGGTTTTCTATTTTTTTATGGTAAGGTACCCCTTCTAACCCATATCTAAACCTTATTTGTACAAAGTAATTAATGTAAACAGATACGTATGTTTATTAAATTTAAATTAAAACAAAACATAAAGCTTATTTAATTAGTACTACTAAAAATTACTGACCATTAACTATGAAGTGCTGTTAAGAAGTGAATGATCTACAGTACTCCCATCTACACCTGTCATCTTTTTTATGATCCATGTGAACTTTGTTGTTTAGTGTTCTTTGGAATCATTCCAATGGTTAAACAATTCATGTTAAAAGAATGAGCAATAACTGCCATCGTTTCACCTCGATCCATTTTCTCAATTATTTTTTATTTCTGTCTCCATCCTTATTGCTTGCCGCTTCTTAGCAGTACCAGCTGAATTGGTGCTTCTTTCACACTTGCAGAGGATGCACTCTGCACACATGTTACAAGTATTCACAAGTATGCCGGAATTATGATCTAACTTCTACAATTGAACATACTGTACATTTTCATATCTTCAAAAGTTTGAATGTTCATACAGTATGTAGGGGATCTACTATAATGTTAAAATTATGTGACATGAACAACCTCAGCCAGACTCTGAGCAAAGAGAAATCTTGCCTCTTTATGATAAATATCAAATATCTACTAATGGTTTCTTGGTTTCTCTCCTAATGGCAGTGTAATAGTGTGGTTCCATGAACAAAGAGTTGCCAGGTCTACTTTCCTGGTAAAGGCTACCTTGTGCTACCACCAGGTTGTTCCACTGGATTAGGCTCGAATAAAGGAGACCAGAATAAAGTCTAAGGTCATTCTAAGCTCTATGAACTCTGGAAGTTAGCAAAAAAATTTTTTATTTGTGACCCTTTGCGCTAAGGTCACCACATACTGTATAATCCCCAACAAAAGTACTGAAACAACAAGGCTTTACATTCTTTTACTGATATTTACATCTAGATATGTTAAATAACTTAGACAACATGGCACCTTTTGCTTCAACTACTTGTGATCTAAAATATTATAACATCTGACAAGCAACTAATTTCTTTGTTGCCCAAATCTGTCCATCTGTCGGGGAGGGAGGAAGGAGGGAAGAAAGGCAGGGACGGAGGGATGATGTTGTAGTAAAAGTGTTGTGTGTAATGTTTATAAGTAACAACTGAGATGAATGCACTTGTACTCGGTCAAATGAGCATTATTGTGTGTTTGTATCTGGCATCAGAGTGCTGTTGAAAATTTCAGGACAGCTTAATAGATCAGTAATAGTGAGGAATACTGCAGCAGTAGACTTATTACCATCTGAAGCACAGCAGGTCTTAGTAACATGCATTTTCCATGTAATTCTAAGTAAAATCATTGCTACTTACTTATGATTGTAGTTATAATATTTTCTTCTTTAAACTGGCATGGACATAACATTAGATAAGATTTCATTCATCATATCAAAAACGTTATTATTTAAGATGTTACGAACTAAATCTAATCTAAGATTTCGCCATAAAATCTTGGATAATCACTGAATCTTATCTAAGATTTCATTCATAACATTTGGATAATTACTGATTCAAATACCCTGCTTAAAATATATGTATGAATGCATGTTCACAAAGACCATGTGTTTTACATAAAGGTTGTAACAACACTGGAGAGTTGAGTCATCATAATTCTCTTAAACACACTCTCGAGTGCTACACATTCTGTGACCACTGAAGTTTTTTTTTTTTTCTTGTTTTTTGGTGTCCTATTGATATGTAATTTTGCCAAGGTGTATTTTGTTTAGGTATGTAATGTTTAAGGCCCCTGTTTTCTGCTGTAGAATAAATAAGCTCAAGCTGCTGTGAATTATGTAGATACTGTATTAACAATTTATATAAATTAAGTTTCATTTAATTAAACCTTCAATACATTGTGTAGAAAGTTCATTTGCTCAATCTATGCAGCTGCTCAGCACAAGTTGTCTTTGCAAACGATTAATAGGTTTTAAATAAACAAATAAACATAACAAAAGTAATTAGGACTTAATAGCATAAAAAGTGACATAAAATAAAATATATGTCAGAATTTGAAAGTGTTAAAAGTTTTTTTTATGTAATAGTTTTGAAAAGGATTTATAGACATTGATTACACATCCTTTAGAACACTGAAAATGTATCTCACATACTTACTGGCAATTTGGAAACACTAATTAGCACGTCTTCGGACTGTGGGAGGTAACCCATCGAACACAGGGAGAACATGCAAACTCCACACACACACACACTGAGCAACCTTAACAACCTGATGCAAGACTCGAATCCTCAACCCTGAAGGTGCAAAGCAAAATGCTAACCACTACACCCCTGTGCCCCAGCTTATATCTAGGTTTATTTTATTTTTAAAGAAGGCTTTTGTTTTGTAATCCATGTGCTACAGCATAATAAAAGCACACTAATTTATGACACCACATGACATTAATTGGCCAATTTATTTAATGTAGACCACTGTACAGCAAACACAGGAAACCAAGCAGTAGCAGTTACAGAGTACAAGTAAAAGAAGTGTAAATGCAAAAATAAAAGATCATGTGACCCATCACATCAAATCAATTTGATGTGATGGGTCACATACAGTATGCAGAGATGCAGAGTTGTTTTCATCAGTAAGGTTCTCTGTCCTTTTGCACATGACATCCATGGCACATGATTAATAGTTTTAGAAAAGGCAGAGTGAGGTTATGACCCCTGACCTGCAATGTAAGCAACATCCGCTCAAAAGATGTCACCAATTTCCTTACCAAATTATCTCTTATAAACCCTTCCTCAGTGGGAGAATGGGAGAAAACTACTGTAAAATAACTAGCAGGATAAATCGCACTGCTAAATCAGCCATAGGCTTATATTGGAGGTCTTGGTTTGAGATGTAAGTCTGGGTTAAGTAGCTGATGAATGGCTTGGAATGAAGTTAGCAGCTTTCCATGGCACTTTTGTAGTTCTAATTATAAATAAATGAATAAATAAATAAACCAGGGGTGGTTTTCCAGCCATTTTATATTCCAGTATTTTATTACTACTGTTATGTTTATTTCTTTTTTTATTATTATGATTTTTTGTTTTTGCTAAATAGTGCAATAAATCCTGATTGCTGAATGGTTTATCTATCAACTACGCATCAGTGTGTAGAATACCTTGACTAATGCAATTTTAAAAATAAAATGAAAGACCGTGCACAACAAGCTGAAAATTCAATGTCAGGGATGAGTAGTTTGTTTTAAGATTAGCTATATATCTGTTAATGTTTAGTATATTGATCATGAACATTAGCTAGAGTATATGTTGCCAGATAAAGCACAAATCAGAACCACATGTTTAAAAATAAAAATATGGATTTCTATTTTCCTATCTGTTACTCTGTGTGACATTAATGAATACCTTAATTTAATCAGGGAGCTAACGCTATAAAGTTAAATAACCATATTTTATTCTTCTAGGAGTATGACACTATTAAAACTTTATTTTTAACCTTGTCTGGAAAACCACCCCGTTTAAGTCTGTAAATGTACTGCTTAAATGTCTTAATGTTCTAATTCTACCCATGATATTTTTAAGTTAAAGGTGTGCCTATATGAAACATTCACATGGTACAATTCTTTGTTAAAGGTCCATAACACAATCCTCTACAAGTCAGCTTTCTAACGAAAATCAGAGCATGAGATTCTTTATCCTTACACAGTATCCCCAAGATAATTTTAAAGGACAGTAATACATGTACAGTTTACGGCCCATTCACCTATAAAACACTTCAACAAGCAAATCTGCATTTATTCTTTAGGCTGTTCCAGCACTAGCATTACATAGGGAAGAATTTAAGGAGAATCACTGCACAAACAATCTATTGTAAATAAAAATAAAACACTCATGACATCAACCACAGAGTAAGCAATCATTATATTGAAACAGTGTAAAACTGTGAAGACATTTCTTTATGGGTGAATTATGATGGACAGTTTCTCCTAAAAACAGAAAGGAAGAAAGAAATAAAAAAGGATGAATGATGAGAGTGGAGGTATTTGAAAAGCCAAATTAAAGTATTTGTGTCTTCTTTCATTTCTTTTCTTTTTTTAATCTAAAAACTAGTGTCCTTAATACTTGGGCAGTTTGACATGCACATGACAATTCATCAACACATTTTATTTTGCTTTGCTATCATTAGGGTCCATATATCTAGAGTTTAACTTTTTTTTTCTTAGTTTAAAATACCAACATAAATCAAAATATTTTCATTGGTTCTTTAATTATTGTGCAAAACCATTCGTATGAACATGTTCATATTACATAATTATCTGATTGATTAAAGCATAACTGGTGAGAAGTTAAGGGATGCTCTTACTAATATAAAATGTGCACTTTTTTTTTCAACAGGGATTTTTCAACTGGGGTTTTCACCTTAGGAATTAGCATCTCATGGAAAACGTCATTTTGTTAACTGATCATGAATCATACAAGATTAATGAAGGGGTACCTATGGCCAAATACACATTAATTACAACAGGACACTTTTTTTCAGAAACAAAGCCTATAGAGTGTATTTATCTTTATGACAATGACATTGGTTGTCGTCATGTTACATTAAGTATTTGTGTCACCCTTGTTCAGAGCTGTTTCCTGATGATTTCTGTTTTCTCAGAAAGCCACTACTTCTTAGAAATGTCCTTCAATAATTGGCACAAACTGTTGTCCTTGTGTCCAGCAATCTGTCCATGCTCGTTCAACAACATACGTTCTCATTTGATGAGTGCACTGATCCCCTGTATTCTGACGGTGCCCATTGTTTAGATTTGTTGATTGTTTCTTTTATGTGACTGTTGTCACATGCACATAATTGGTCTGAGAATTAAAATTTAACAGCATTTTAACTTTAACTAATCATGTAACGGTAATATGTATTCTGAGATGAGTTACTTTTCCTATGGTTAGATGATTGAAAAATAAGCTTACATGTCATCTTTCCTTTTGCCTATCAAATAGCACTCCATACACCTAGAAATACTTGCTTTCAAATAGGTGAATGGTCCAACATGGCATGCGCATTGTCACATTTGATGCCTATTGTATTTGAGAACCAGACAGAGAACAGTTTCCAATTCAGCATAACCACGTTAAATGTAAAAACGGACAGATGGGTGCACAGACGTGAGATTTGAATTGTGAAAGGAAGGATGTATATCTGTGTGCCACCAGGGAGGCACTGGATCTTGTGGGTTAGGACTGATGGATGCCGGATAGTAAGGGTCCATGATCCACCAATCAGTAGGTGGTTTAAAATACAGTACTTCTCCTGTGAATGGTCCTGGCAGCCTAAGAGATCAGGACTGAAAAAGAGCAATAATGATAAATTAACATCAGCTTTAGACAAATAAAATTTTTATGTCATATAAATAAAAAAGTTCTACATTGTCTTTACAGTTTTAAAGTCTGCTTTAAACATGATCAGCACAAGTTGCTGAAGAAATTATGGTGTATTGCTACTTTTGCTGTGCATAAGCCATTTCCTTCTTTTCCTGCTTAGTTGCAGTTTTTGTGTTCAAAAACAAGTCATCAATTATGTGGTTGAAGTAACACAGCAGTGAATGTGCCTATGTCATTTATTTGGTAAAAAATTGCTGTGAGAACCCTTGAAATGTATAGAATAGAAGTAGAAAAAAAGTAATTCCTATTATCTGATGCCATTTCTGTTTCCATGACTTAATGTTGTATATTTTGTGTTTCCCAAAGCTTTTTTCTTATATAGTTATTCCCCTTTACTATAGCCCACAATTACCCAACACCCAGATCAATTAATTATACAATAAACATAAAAAATTTGTGTAATCAAGAGTATCATGAACCCAAATGTTCTTTCAATTTGAGTTACAAAAACAATTAAGATGTTCTAACAAATTGTACATTTTTATTATTGCTATATAGCCATATTAATAGAAAATTAATTTAAAATAAATTCTGCCTCAAAAGCCTAATTTGTGTCCCTAAATTACTCTGATGTAATCTCCTATATAACACCCCCTGGTCACTCTTATAGCCACGTTTACACATTTTCAGGAAGTAGCACACACCTTTACAAGAAAATTACCTATAAGATACAATAGTGAGTACCACTATTTAATTGACCATTTTTACATGTTTCAGAATGCTGGCCTGTTACAGTAAAGCATAACATGTCCGCCTATGTTATGCCTAATTATATGCCTAATTAAAATACAGAGGAGAAGGGAGGAAAATGAAAGCATGAAAAGAGAAAAGAGTAGAAAAGAGAGCACAGAGAAAGAATTGGATTGAGAGCCAATGTAGTAGGCCAGGGCAAACATTCAGTCAATGACCAATCCTCCTTTAAAGACATGTATATACAGTATGCTGATGGTCATATCCTTAATTAATTAACCAATTAATCAGTGAATCATTATACTTTTACTATTGTTAATTGATTATACTACTACTACTACTACTACTACTACTACTAATAATAATAATAATAATAATCAAAATGTTATCAAATGAGGGTACTGAAAAAAGGGGACAAATCTTATTAAAATGTATTTGTTATTGTAAAAAGTTGTGTTATTTGTAAAAAAAAAAAAAAAAAAGAAAGAAAATAGTTATACAGTGGAACCTCGGATTGAGAGTACCCCAGTTTGTGAGTGTTCCGCAAGACGCATGGCACACATGCACCTCTTGTTTTGACGCCGAGAGTAACGTGATCACAACTGAGTCAACAGTTTTTCTATAAAGCATCTTTTTGTGTGGTATGTGTGCTCGCATGGGGCGGGTATGTGTTTGCGATCGCGCAGCGGTAGGTGTGTGTGTGTGTGTATGTGTGTGTGCTAGCGCGGAGGTGTGCATCCTACAAAGCAGCCCCCTTCCCCCCACCCCTTCTTCCTCTCCTCACTCTGGTCTCAATCTCTGCAGCTAGGATTCTTTTGCAGTGATTAGGCGCGTTCCAATCGGCATGATGATTTTTTTCACGCTCCAGCAAGATGCAATGACTGATGGGAATTTTTTCATTCTCTTTTCTGGTAAAGTGAACACTTGTTGTTCACTCGTTTCCTACAACATTCGCAGTTCCCTTTAAACGGAACATTTTCGCTCCCTGCGGTTTGGAATCACACTTAACATGGCTAAACACCCTGTGTAGTATACTTCGCAGGGTACTTCAGGCCGTTTGGAACGTACCTATGCTCTCTGCTTCCCCCGTTCAACTGCTTGGACTCCGCTCTTTTTGAACATGACAGTGGATAGGTGAACAATAAACACACCCATCCACTCGATGGCAGTAGTGAGTAATGGTAAGGATTAGCATGTTCAAAAAGAGCGGCGAACAAGCTCTGAATGCGGTAAGCAGAGAGCTCGTGTGTGATTAGTTATAGTTAAATATTTAATGCCTTTCTGTTGTTGTCAAAAAAGTTACAGAACTGTCAGCTTTGCGTTACTACACTTTCCAAAAGTAAAGTGCAGGTTAATCTGTTTTATTTTTACTTTATATTTTGTATTAATTATATGAATATTTTTAGGTTGTGGAACCCAATGTTTCCATTATTTCTTAAGGGGGAAATTTGCTTTGATATACGAGTGTTTTGATATCCAAGCATTCTTCCAATCCATGATTCCACTGTATTACGTTGTGCCTAAAAATTTAACGTGTTTCCAAATAAGGCTTGTTTGTAATTACTTCATTAAAAATATTTTTTTTTATAATACAATAGGGTAGAATATATCTTCAAGAATATTACTTTTATTTGAAAACATCATCACATGATAGTGAGCTGTTCTGGGGTGCGTTTCCCAAAAGCATCGTTAGCCAACTATGGTCGCAAGTTCCGTCGTTACCAACATAGTTCAACAATTCGGTGTTTCTCGAAACCATAGTTCAAACGAACATTC
>JAQQZT010000015.1:15679007-15691266 GCA_030068275.1 Clarias platycephalus | reverse complement strand
TATAATACTGGTTTTCCAATTTGAAGGGAATTTATTTTCTCTAATTGATAAATTTACCAGATTTACCAAGGGCTTTAGCAAACAAGCACTATATGTTAAAACATACCCAAAGAGAAATTTCTCATAACAATATTTGTAGTAATATGTTAGAGGTTTTCACTTATAATGAATGTTATCCGTACTGTTCACATATTCAACATATACAGTGCACAAAGTGTTAAGCACTAAGGAAATGTTAAATTTATACACTACCATAGTGTAAGCCTATTTGAAATATTACTCAATATATATTCAATGAATGTACCCAAATAAATCAACAATAATGGTATAAATAAGCATGTGGTTTTGTGTTGTGCTCTCAGAAGTAGAATATGGACTATTCATAGGTTTAAAAATTTTTTTTTTAAAAATTCAGAGGAGGAACTGAATTGATACCCCCTCCATTTTTTTTTTTCCGTCCACTTGTTTCTGACTTCCTCTGGGCTTCTCTCATACCCATTTCCAGAAGCATTAATTTTTTTGTGCGATTTCATTCCAAATTTTTTGGGGGTCAAAATTTGTAACTGCGTTTTTTTAATTTGGAGAAAAGCAAGATTTGATTGTTTCCCCACCTCCTCCAAAAGACCTGCAAGCTCTTTTTTTTAGTAAATTGTGGTTTTCGTGTGATTTTTTCACATCAACTCTCATTAAACCATGGTTGTATGTCAAAGGGACTTATATAGGAAATTATCTTGAGCAAAATAGGTAACAGGTGTTCACAACACAATCCCAGCATTTTCAAAACCCATAATTTCTTTTTATTTTAATTCTACTGATGTATCAATACCAAATTAAAAAATGAGTTCAAATGAAATATAACTAACAGTTATAGACTTTGTTATCCGAAAAGAGCACATTTAAACTGTCTATGCCTATATACAGTATGTTTTATTGTACAAATAATGAATGTTGCGTTTGTGACGTTATTACACCACTTCTGCGTAACGTCACTGCGAAAGCGCATTGAAGAGGCCGAAGAGGAAAAAAAAACAGTAGGGGGCGATATGTGCCTATGGCACTACTCCGCCATTGTATCGAAGAAGAAGAAAGAAGAAAAAGAACGTCATAACGACAGATCAAACCAACATGGTTCTAACGATGGATCTGCGACACAGGTACTATGGTGTTGGGAAACAGTCGTGACTAGTTAGTTAGTTTCTTCAGCGTTGCATCGTACAATGGTGGTTAAGCAAAGAGCTACATCGTTGTATGGGAAACGCACCCCTGCTCTGGAAAAAATTTAAAATAAAAGACCACTGCAATTTACTGGAATGTCATCAACAGGAAGAGGTCACAAACCATCAAGTAAAGCTGAGCAGTCTGCTTTTTTGCAAAATTAGTGGTATAAAGTTACGCAACAGCAATGTAAAAAAAAACTAGTGCAGAGCATCAGGGTTATTCCAGCAAATACTGATTTCATAATGTTATTTAGCCAAATCATTAACATAATTTAATTATAAATTATTTGCATTTTGTTTTATTTGAATTATTAAAGCTCTGCAACTACTGCATGACCTTGGGTTATTTTGATGTGTTGTGATGATGTCATTTCCTTTACAGTAAATATACACTCTAAATAACAATAGTTATATTTGTCACCAGTTCACAAAAAATTAAACAAAACTGTTCATGGCACCAATACATGCACCTGTAAGGTAAAAAAAAAAACAAGAAAAGTATTATGCTGCAGTGATCTGTTTTTTTTTCTCCAGAGCTGTATAGTTCAAAAGTTATTACCCCCTCCTTTAACTGTATGTTTTTTTTTGTTTGTTTGTTTTTTTGTAAAAAATAAAAATAAAAAAAAACATCATAATCATCTGATCATAGTGGATCTTTGTACTGTATTAGGTAAGAACCTCAGACGAATCACAACATATAACCTTTTTCACCGTCTAAAATTTTTACCATGGATGACTAACCAAATTATCAGTAAACCAATGTTACACAAGGAAATTATGCTTGAGCCTGCTTGAAAAGAGCCTCACTTGTGAAGCAGCAGAACTAAAAAAAAATATTTTTTCCACAGGGGATAGAGTTCTTTAAGCACTTAGGGACTGATTATGACAAATACCTTGAATTGCTCGTGTGTATCTTGTGTGGAAGATTCTGTTTCCCTGACAACTATGGCCTTGGTTACCAACATGTCAGGATGTTGCTGCTTGGCTTCTTTTATTGCCATGGCAAGTGCCTGTGAAAAAAGAAACCATCAATTCAAAGCGAAGCCCTAGAGGATTGAGTAATATGTTTTGTTTACAAAACATTTCTGTTTTACTAGTTTAATGATTTTAACTTGCTTGATCTTGGTCAACATCATCATCTCCAGTTATGATAATCCTCTTCTCAATTCTTGTCTCCGAGTATCCTCCTTTTACTGTCTATAAAAATAATAATAATAATAAAAAAAACACTGGTAAATAATGCGCTCACTGACTATCACCAGACTTACTATGGTTAGAGGTCTATTGATTTTTTTTTAACTAAAATTTGTGTTGTAAATTATGTTGTTTTCTACTGTAGAGTTGTTACTTTGGTAACATGTGTTGTGGCTGATGTCACATTCTCTGTTACAAATAGAGGAGACCCAGAACCCTCTCTGGCCAAAGATCCGAAGCTCACCTGTCCAAGAAAACAATAGCATCATAATTAAAAAAAAAAAAAAAAAAAAAGAGCTAACGATGAATGTAAAATTGAAATTAAAATGTAAAAACTGAAATTAAGCCTCCAAAGTGAAACCATGTTAAAATATGCATAGGTCTTTTTGTTTGTGTATATTTATTTGGACATTAGGTTTTTATTTGTCTCGTCTCACAGCTGCTTTCTGTGAAAAATGAATGTACAGGTGCTGACTGGATTGGCACAACAGAGAGTGTGACGCATTATAATATTTTAATTCTTAGTTGTCAGCCAGTTGTAGGTATAAATGGGCAATCTAGTTATCTATACAGTACATCATTAGAACATGCCATTTTATTGAGCAGGAGTTTAGGACTTTATTTAAATGCATATCCTGCGAGACCTTTTTTCCCCTAAGCCTTTTTTCCAGTTATGTCAATTTTACCCAGGTGAAAAATTGCATAGAAATCAAGAAGATCTCTGCTCCACCAAAAGGCTTAGTGCCATTCTCAATATACCTTAATTCTCAATGTAACATTGCTATTATGAAATAGTCCTGAGTCATTTATCAAATAGTAAACAAAAAATTATTTTAAAAAAATATATAATTGCATAGAGGATATGGTAATAATACTTTGCAGAAAGGAATCCTAAAGTTAATGTCCTTACAACAATCATATTTTTTTACAAATCGAAAAGATTATTACAGTATATTACAGTATATGTGCAGTGATATACATAGGTGCCCAAAAAATGTATACACATTTCAATAGTTTTTATCTATGCCATTTTTAGTGTAGAATTATATTTCCTCTAAAGATGTCAGTTGTCACACCCTTGTTGATTCTATCATGTGACCATCAGAACAGTGGCATATATTTTTCATTTTCGTTCAAGTGTATATACATTTTTTGGGCCCCTCTGTATACACAGATTAAAACCACCTACAGTAGGTTTTGGGTTTGTATTGTGCAAACAGGGGAGGGGGCTCTGCTGAATGGCCTCTCGAGTGTGCTGTGGTGTCTGGCACCAGGACGTTGGCAGCAGATCCTTTGGGTGCTGCTTGTTGTGGAGTGGGGCCTCCATCTGACTTGTTTGTCCAGCACATCCCATGAGAACTCTATTGGACTGCGATCTGGGATCTCTGCAACCTTGGGCTCTCTGCCTGCTCAGCTCCATTTTAAGGTTGTCATTGGTTCACTGGGTGTTCTTTCTGATGCCTTTCTATCGTCTCCAACATGTATTTTTTTTTATGTTATTTGTGCTGCATTGGCTTTTCTGTAGGATTGGACTGGACAGACTGGCTTTTGGTTCTCTTGAGCATGGGAGAGCCTTGGGTGCCCATGATCCTGTCACCAGTTGATATATAATTATATATATACTGATATATAATTGATAATCAATGTTAATGTGCTCATGTTCTGTGGCGTTACTGTTATGGCTGATCAGTGTACAGTATGCTAGACTATCCTTGGGAATACTCACAGGAGAGATCCTCTCTGTCACTGAGAATGGGGCTTCACGCAGACCACTAATACCATGATCCTAGAAGAACAAATCATCTAAGTATTACATCACTACAAAGAGCATGGTTATCAGAAGTATAAACTTTCCTATATTTACTTATATTTGTTCACTATAATCTGGGGAGTTCATAGGACTATGTATTGGTGCACAAGTGGAAACATCCCATTTATGCCCACTCCATTAACCTCCTTGTGTTATCATGCGACCATGTTTGCTCTACAGTTTGTAGTTTTAACATATTTGGAATCACCATTTTTATGTGAAAGGGTAAAACATGTACTGTATACCTGATCTGTTATCTCCATTATGGTTGTGGTAACTTCTGATCCATTCGGCTGCGTCTCAATCTTGACTTCCGTTTTTCTTAGAGATTGAGACACAATGATGTCACTGCTCTCTCTGCTATGAAGCTGTACAGATGCTGTGTCTGAGCCATCTTGTCTTACTGGCTGGATTTGAAGATCTGCAGATTCTTTTTTTAATGCCTGAGCAGCCTTCACTGACCTTGGAGCTTTTTTTGGCACAAAAGGCTTAAAAGAAAAAGGAAAAGAGAATAACAAAAGGTCAAGTCCTCCCTAGGACTTAAGTAGAAGGTCAGTGTCTGCTAAAAACCTAGCAGTATAAAATGATGCATGATTTAAAAAAAAAAAAGAAAAAAAAAAGTCATGATAAACATAACTGAATTTTGAAATTAAAGAAACCAGACCTGGACGGACTGATATTCGACTATGGAAGACAGCATCATATGGAACAGAATGAGAATCAATCATGAACTGAAATTCCCAAGTAAATTCATGCTTTGGTTTGATGCCCTGTAAGATGCAAAAAAATAAATCAATAAATAAAAATAAAATGAGGTGATCAAATACATTTAGGCTTCTCTCCAACTGGTAGTGGTGTACTGTAGTTGCTACCCGAGCAATGTACGGAAGACTATATACCTCAGGTTTACGTTGCTCCACAGGCTTCTGTTCTATAATGGGCTTTGGTTCTTCCATCGACCTTAAGAGATCAGCAGATTTCTCCTGCGGAATGATAATGGGCTCACACCCTAGCAAGAAAGCTGGATGTGCTGGCCGGTCTGAAACACAAAGTTCAGTCGAGAAGTCCTTCTCTCCTAGCTCTGACATTCCTCTGGAGAACTCTTCCATCCCTGTTTGAAGGTCCATGAGGACAGTAAAGTCCACCTCAGCCTCTAAACTAGAAGTGGAGCTAACAGTGATGCTTGAGCATTTGCGTTCAATGCCCAGATGGGTCTCTTTGAGATACAGATTATCTGGATCAGGGTCATCCTCAGACACTGATCCCAGTCGCCTCTCCCATGGCTCTCTCTAAAAAACAGAGAAAGGGTAAAACTTTAGTGGAAAAAATAAACGTATATGGTGGACAAAATGTAACAAAATGTACCAAATCAATGTTGTGTTGTAAAAATCGCCAGATCTGAATTAACATAAATATATAAAGACTTTCCATAAGTAGATCTGGATAAAACTCTTACCATTGTAATAGTTCATTCCTGACATAATATTTTGCCCATAACAATATCAATATGTCAATACTGTGTCTCATAATTTTTTCAAACAAAAGTAGTTTTTAAACAGTTAGACTGTTACAATTAAATAGTCCGACTACACTAATGTAGTGGTAATGTAAATATTTGTTAAAACTGAAAAGATGAATTCAGTTAAACATCTTTTTCAGAACTGGTACATGTGTCTGTAAGAGAACTGGGTCAGATATATGCAGGCTTTACTCTTAACTCTATTAGCAGAATTGATAATGTACTTTTTTTTGCAAAAATCATAACATTGATTATGCTTAGGGGTTTCAACAAAACAAAAGTTACTTGCCCCATAGTTTTTCTCAGACACAATGGGACAAATTACTTTTTGTGATTTTGACAGGAATTTTCATGAGACATGCAATTCAATGCATGCAGTTCATGATAGCAAAAAATGGGCCCATAGAGCTTGTGGCAAATAACTTAAACTTATGGACTAGCAAGATGCTGCAAGTATGATAGGTACTTGATGAGTGGAAAAATGAAGCACCTGAACTTCCTCCTGAGGTTCCGCATGAATTGCTGGGGTGGGAAGGGGTTCCTGGTGAGATGAAATAATAGGAAAAGGAGTCCAAGTTAGAGCCATGAGGTTTCAGGCAAAAGGGCTGGACAGCATAATGGATCCTGAACTAATCACTCTGCTTAAGCATGACCCAGCTACACACAAATATTTAGAGATGTAAAACTCCCAAACTACATCTTAAATAGTTGCACAAATAAAGGGTACACAATCCTTGAACTTCCAAAATTACCAACTAATAGCTTCATTAATCATTCATGGTCCAATAAAATCTGCCTACTTAACTAATTATTTGTAACGGCACAAGACACCCACATACCCAGTGTAGAAACTGTAGCTTACACAGGAGCTACAAAACCAAAATTTCCTTACATATCAGCAAAAGTCAAAACACAAAGTAATAAAAACAAAAACATTCTAGTTTTGGTTAGTCCATCAAAATCACATGCTCTTGAGAAAAGCATTCAACTATCATTTAAGCCTTTTACTTTACAACAGTATATAGTTCCATCCAAGGAATTGCATTAAATGAATTAAGCCTATCTCAGTCAATTAATTCTATACTCTGCTTAAACGTAATTAGCCATTTGTGGGCGTCTCCCTTCCGAAAGCCCCTACATTTTACTGAATGGAATTTTAGTGTAATAGTATGCAATGTTTGAATTCCTAGCAACAACTATTGCCTTTTTAATATATAAAAATTGTACCAGAGAAGGGCTGTTGGAAGGAAAGGCCATATGTACAGTGGTCGTTTAAAGCAAGCGTAAAGCTTAAAGCAATGAAGAGTACATGAAAGATCCTATGAGCTGTCTTATATGTGCAAGCAGATGTTGAGCTGTGGAGAGAAGGGAAAGGGAAAAGAAGTGGATCCCTATCCAATCAGTCATGACATAGCATTTTTTAATCAGCCAATGGTTAATGGTAGAAGTGGGCATTTCACCCATCTCTCCTCAGATACATGTGATTATGCTGTCGAGATGTATGTACTTAAAGGTTAAAACTATAACATAAGGATGTGAAGATTCATGCGATGCCTATAGTTCCTGTGAGAGACAAGCAGATGCCAAGCAGTTGTTACCGATGATTTCTTTTGAGCTGATTCTAAACTGGAGCTCTTGAGAAGGCTGTGGCTGGAGTCAGTAGGAGAAGACTGTTTTGATCGCATCTCTCTTGACTTCTGGGACTTTACATGAGAATACAGAGGAGTCATTTGCTCAAAGCCAGAAAATATTAAGTTTGCTGAGAAATCAGACAGTGGAGAAGTATCTTCAAAGCACACAGGGTCCTCATCTGCACTAAGTCTCTGATCTGATTTGTCTTCTGTATCTTGAAATAGTTTCCTGCATGTTTGTGGTGGGTGGCTAAATTTTCTGCTTTCCCCAACATAGCCATTAGCTGTGTAGTGTCCTTTTGGAACTGCTGCTGTACTATCCATGAGTAAAGACATACTTGTCTGTGTGGAAAAACCTTGCATTTTTTCAATTGCAGATGATTCCTCTGACTTTGTTCCTTTTGTCTCATCAAATAACTTTAAATACATTGTGTCTCTTTCACTTTGATCTTTGACTCCATGTTTTCCTTTTAGTTTCTTGGACCTCTCTGGTTTCAAGGGAACTATTCGTTTTGGTTCTGGTTCAGCAGCAATACACTTAACTGAATCACTGGTTAGAACTACCTTGTTTTCAGTTGTTGGGGGTTTACTAATTGCTTTGTTGTCTGTACTTTCCAAAAATTGCCTGTCCCATCTGTTTCCATTACAAATATCTCTCATATGTTTGTCTGTTACTGCATTGGGAGAAACCTCACCCTGGATTCTCTCATCATAATTCCAGATAACTAGGTTTACATTATCTTCTAAATGGGTTTTGCCGGTGTATCTTTTTTCAGGCCAGTGAGTCTCTCTTGAATAGTCATCATAGCCATTTGTGTCCATATTGTTCTCCAAATATTTCTCATGTGGAATTCCATTGTCATTTATCCTCTTGCCAACAGAATGTAATTCATGGGTATGCTCATTCTTCATTGCATAATTCTTGGTTCTTTGAGGCTTTTCAGGAGATGGGATGGAGATCTTATCTGATTTTCTGCTATGGTTTCCCACTGGACCCACATGAGTCATACAGATTTCCCCTTGATCTTCTTCCTGCTGAGTGAGTAGCGTCTCTATTCTAGCAGGGTTCTTGTTCCTTTCCTCTTTTGAACTGAGGGTCAGCTCTGTTTGACAACCATCTTGCTCCTCAATAAATATGGGCTCTTCAGAGGCCTATATATCAATATAGAGTGAACAGTTTCAATGACTTGTGCGTGTCGTTTATACAGATTGCACCACTAAAATAAGATGTGCTGTAAAGTGAAAGTCTGATGCAGGTATGTTACGCTATGTAGGGCCTAAAATAGTCTTGTTAATTGTCCATTACTAAATGGAATATGCTTAAAAGCAAGAATTGTGTTTTAAACATAATCATATTGATCCTCTTACTACTATAGACCATAAGACAGAAAATTCATGATGTGTTTGGTTAATTCCACTCAAAGGCTACATTCACATTCCAAGTCACTTTTATCTAACGTTAATGTGGACATGTCTGTCCTTTGAAACAGCACAGATGTGAACATCACGTTTTGGGTTAATACAAGTCACATTTGTGTGACCAATCATTTATTTCAAACAAAGAATGCATTTTTAATAAAATATAATATGCTTAGTCAGCCGTATTCAGTAAGGTTCAAAAAAAGAAAGAAAGCCTGACAGTCTGTTTTATCTGTTTAAGCAGCTACTGCTAGCACTGCTAAGAAATCCAGCTGCAGCCGTTGCGGACTGTTCACATCAGCACCCTATGCATCCACAGAGGCAAAAAGTCACATGTATTCCAATCTATCATTCTCATTTACTGTAAGTCACATGACCACATAACAGACATATATCCAAGGTAGGACCACATATGATAGTGAAGATCTGATTTGAAAAACATTAGATTTGTGCATTCAGACAGTCCTAAAAAATCATATCTGTGACACAGTATGGTAAAAAAAAATCTTATTTGTGTCACTTCAGGCTAGTAATGTGAATATAGCCTAAATCCTTTGATTACAATTTTAAACATTCATAGTTTTCACGTATCTAGCGTTTTGTTCTACATAAAACATATCTAACTTCTTGAACCTAAATCATAGGCTCTTACCACTCTTTTAAACTTACAGTTTTTTTCTCTGGGGTGCTGCCAGAAGATGTCACAGAAAGTCGCTTCTCTCTGTGGACTAGCTTGCTGTTGGGCTCCCTCAGTGCTCTCTTCAATTCATTGATACTTGCCTGGTGCTTTTGCAGGACATCATCAGATTTATCCAGAAACTGCTACAAAGCAAACCAATCAAGAATGCAATCCTTTTCATTTCAGCTTGTAAAATATGTTTAAACTGATGTCATTATTTAACTGATATGCAATACAAACTGGGAACTAAATAAAAACCTGATGGTATACTTTTTTATTTCTTTTCATGACAAGTTCATGCTAAAAAAAAAAAAAGGAATTATCTCAGGTTTAAAAAAAAGTTGTGTAGCTACTCACAAGTCACACAATTAAGACTTCAAATAAACAACATAAAAAAAACAGAATTGAGTCATCAAATTAACACCAACAAAAACAGCACATGGACATATGCTACATGCTTTGATAGTTAATGCATCTCAAATTAGGCCCAGAACCTGCATTGACAGATAATCTGTCAATAAGATTGTATAAGAATCTTGTATAAGAATCCTTTCAGATAGACAACTCAGGGAATGGATGTCAGAAGTAGTACCTCCTGTTTATGGCGAGGGGCCAAATCCTGGTCCGACTGGTCAAAAGGATGAGTGGGTGAGATATGGTGCAAGGCGAGGCACAGGAAGGGAGATGCGGAGGGGAAACAGATTTAGGATTGAAGACAAGTAGGCAGAGCATGGTTGAATTTACAGGGAAGGCAAGCAGCCAAACAGAGAACAAATCATATACAAATGCACTAAATTCAGCCAAGAAACTAAAAAGAGTGTACAGGTTTGTGTCATTGTTCCTAGATAAATTGATCCAAATGTACTTTTTTGAAAAGAAGATTGATCACATATGTCTAAACAATGTACCCAGACCAATGACACACATGACAAAAGTGCTTTCTTTTGAGATGCAGTCTGGTATATTTAAATTGTCATTCCTAAAAAACAAGGACAGGTGCTGAAAATGTCACCCTTAATTCTGATAAATGGAACTAAAGTAGTAAGTACTATGTATTATACACTTTGGTTCATATGGCATGATGTAATTTAGCAATATGTGTAAACCATCCTACTTTTTCTGATTTAGGTCTGATCTTCACTTAAACCACACAATGCAAACCAAGTTACAGAGCATCAATATGATGCAATTGTAAGAGCCTTTGTATATTACTGTAAGTAGGATTAAAACGTATTCCAAATATTTAAGGGTGAATTCTATTGTAGCAAACATTACAAAACACAAGACATGATATTAAAATATTGTGATTCCAGTACAAACATCGAAGCATGAAAAGACATATGTATGAACACCCTGTTGCGTGGTATTGCTAATAATTGTGAATAACTACTGTACTCTTGATAATTGTTTTTTTTCTCTCTTTGGCATGATCTATGATTACACAAAAGGACAGACACATGGTAGACACCATAAAATACCTCAGCCTTAGAGTCTAGAGGAGAGCCTGGCTCCTCCCCCTGCCAGCAAAAGAAAAGAGGAAAAAGCTATTAGTAGAAAGCAGGGGACCATCATAAAAGGGGGAAGAGAGGAATGTATATTGTCAGACTTGGCAAAAGGCACTGGGAAGTTATATTCAGAAAAAGAGGGGAAAAAATAGCTGCATATAGATAGATATTCAGAGCAGCAGGAGAAAGAGGAAACTGTATAAGAAGAGAAAGAGAAGGGCAAAAGAGTAGAGTGAAGAAAGGAAGCTAGGGGGAAACGTAATGGAACAAAGGAAAAAAGGCTTAAGAGGAGATGGATTACATTTCAATTAGAAGATAAGGTAATGCCAGAGACGACGAGCCATTGTCGTAGGTTGGACTCCTGGCAATATATGTAAAGCTATTTGTCTTCTATGATAAAAGAATACTCACATCTACTTTAAATGCATGCAATAAAATCCATAACCTACTAGGATAGGATTTACCCATCAGAAATTCATCTGTAATATTTTATATATGTGACAAGTATAGGTTTTTTTTGTGTCTAGTTCATCTTCTAAGCAATCAAAAAGTATTGTAGTCAATTTTGTAATCACTGCATTAAAACTTGTTCATAACATTCCTCTGACAATCTAATCTTTAAATGAAATTTAGTATGAAACATACAGTAGATCTAGTCAAATGAATGAGATATAGATCTGCCTATTATTAATATCACTACTATACCATGGCCTTTGATGGAGTAGCATCTCTGTCTGATCTCCTATCTATAGTCTGCTTCAGCTGCTGGTCCAGATCCTGCTCCAGACTAGACCCCATGTAGTCCCGGTCCAGATCATCTCTGGAGAGACTATGCGTAGGGTCACTGGAGGTATGCTGTGAGAGTCTGTCCATTGTATCGCCTAGAGCAGATGCTAACAGCAACAAACAACCAAGAATTTCTTACAAGTCATACATTTAATCTTTTCAAACATTCAGTTGAATTAATGAATAATACATTTGAAAAGTACACACAAATTTTGTTTACCATTTTTGTTTAAATGACCTAATTTTAAATTCTTTAAAATATGAAAATCTAAAGTACAAGTGACTTAAGAAATGTTAAATGTTTGCTTATTTCATAAAAGATTTACTGCAAAAAATATATATATCAAAGCAAACAAAAATTTTACAAACCGGATTCCAAAAAAGTTGGGACACTAAACAAATTGTGAATAAAAACTGAATTTAATGATGTGGAGATGGCAAATGTCAATATTTTATTCAGAATAGAACATAAATCACGGAACAAAAGTTTAAACTGAGA
>JAQQZT010000015.1:15621797-15633140 GCA_030068275.1 Clarias platycephalus | reverse complement strand
AGTTGTGATCATGTGACGCTCGGCGTCAAATCAAGAAGCGCATGCGTGATACATGATACTCGGTGCTCGTAAACCAATACAATGCACGTTTTCCAAGTCAAAATTTATTAAAAAATCTTTGCTCATCTTGCGGAACACTTGCAAACCGCGTTACTCGTAATCCAAGGTTTCACTGTATTTGTTACGATTTGATTTAAATCGTACACTCAAATGTTAGTCAAGTAAACTTTAAAGTAAATAACATAGCCATTAAAATCTCCTAATGGATCATTTTTAGACAAGCATCACTCTTCATACATCATTGCAGGAGCTGTTTACTATGTCAGTAAGCGATGCAATCAGCTTTACTCTGGAGGCATCAAAACCATACTGGTTGATCATTTTAAAGAAAGAGTTTATCTCCACTTTTGAAGTGTCATTGATAGTGTCATAAATTGACAAACAACTATTATATCATCAACCATTTCAAATATGTACGGTTTCCTGCAGCCTCTTTGCCTGATAATGGACTTTTTGTTCAAACAGTCAGATTTCTCCAATAACTTTGTGTACTACTGTACTTATTACTCCTGTTAAAGTGGCAATTTTTTATGGCAATTTTTTTTTGTACCCAGGTGATCATAGGCAACAGGTACTGTTTGCACCTGGAGTAGAATACCCCAAGTGGGAATTTGTATCCATGCATACATAGCCATACATGCTATTTACACCCAGGTGGATAATAACACCACAATTCTTTTTACATAGTAAACATTGTTTGATTTGGTGAGATAAAGCCTCCATCTATCTATAAGTTTCAGATGTATATGCATGTCTGGGTGTAAACCCAAAATACCAACTAACTGAAAACTGTGTTTGTTATTTGATTATTTTTTTATTTATCTATTATTTGTTTATTTAATCAGGGACCGCACACTAAGCATTGTTGCACTCATGGGGCATATAGCACAAGGTTAATTTGGAACCCCCGTCCCTGGTTAGGCTTTTACATCAAAACAAAACAAACATCAGAGAATATAAAAGTATAAAAAGAACATGTCAATATTATCAGAGATGGGGGCTTCAGACCAACTACTGGCCAGGAGCCCTAGGCACACAGCATCAGCTGTCCATATACAACAATGCCTGTGCACTATCCCTGTAAAAACAAACAACAAAAACAAAATAAACATTGACACAACAATGGACATATACAACTCCATACCAAATCACATACAGTACACAATGTGTATGACACCCTGCACACAGCGAGAAAGAACAAACTTTACCAGTGTGAATCCAGCGATCCAACCCAAGCTGCTCAGAGAACACGCCGAGTTCTGTTTGTGATTTTATTTCTACAGGTATCGTGTTGCATAAGTGTGAACCTTTTACTGAAAAAGATGACTGACCCATAGTAGTTCTATACTGTATCTTCGAACTCTACATTTTCAGCTTACTGCATCTCTGGTCTTCACCCCATCACTATACTGACATATATACACTTAAATATCGTTTATATGAATGAAAACTTAAAAAAATGACCAAAACTTTTGAAGAATTTGACAGTGATGCTATCTCATTGGTTTCTGATCCATTACTTTTAAAGTTTGCTTGTATAATGGCATTACATTTTATTTTGTAAAATGCAAATAGTTGCTGTGCAGCTATTCTCACCAGGGTACAAATAGACGTTCTGTTTTTTCCCCGTTTTATGTTTATTTGTTTTTTTCCTTTTTAGTTCATGGCATATTTACACCTGGCTATTTAATCTATTTTCTATCTGAATTGTATCCTTATAAGATTTCCAGCAAATTCAGTCAAATGTGTCTCCAGTTGGCCAGATTAGTATCTAATAGCTGTAATCGTGTGTTAATATGCAAATTAGCTCATTAAATTTGAACAACTTCTGTTCCTCCTTATTAGTTGTTTTATAAATAAGAAGCTTGCTGCATCAAAACATAATTTATTGTGCTGGCAGTTTTAATTACATCATCTTTAAAACAAACCAAATTTTAAATGCATCGTGGGTGTACTTACACTCACTGTGTAATGTGGTAGTTAATTTAAATGTGCATAATTTCTCCAGCTATAATCTGATGCTTAAGAATCGTCATCATCTGATCGTCTATACCGCTTTAGATTGCTGGGAGCCTAGAGCCTAACCCCGGGGACTTAGAGCACGAGGTGGGGTATACCCTGGACGGGATACCAATTCATCGCAGGGTACACATACACACACACTAATCCGTACACTATGGGCAATTTGGAAATTAGCCAATTAGCCTAATCTGCATGTTTTTGGTGTTCCCCAGGTGGGAATCGAACACGGACCCTGAAGGTGCAAGGCAACGGTGTTAACCACTAAGTCACTGTACAACCTGCTTATGAATCATTTAATGATATTTACATTTAGGTTAAAACAACAAAAGGACACAACATGTTATACTTATATCCATATAAACACATTATATATCACGGTAAACATTTTGACAAGCAGTTGCATGCTTAAAGGTCAACAGCAACCATCTAAAGCTTTTAAAAAAAAACTACCAGGATTAGTTTAAATGTATCCTCAGAGATTAAATAAACAATTTGTGGTCAAGGATCCTGTCTCTATACACTAGAAGGACACGGAGATAAATCCATTAAGCAGACAACATCCAAGGGCATCTTAAATGAAGCAACTTGTCCTGCAAGCATTTCCATAGACAACAATAATTATATGATAAGGATTCCTGATAATTTACCCATTTTGAAAATTGCAAATGTCCCTAATGGTTAGCATCTATTAGTGTTGTACTGTGAGTATAGGACTTTATTTATTTAATCCTAAAAACTAGGGGAAAAAATCTTCCTATCGTCTTCACAGACAGTTGCTATCACAAAGCCATATCAAAGCTGCAGGTCTACAATGATAGACTTCCAATATGACATCTGAACAGCAGAAAATGACAGCAACCACACACACACATGCACACATATGAGATACTCGGCTGATGGGATAATAGTAAGTTAAACAGTGAGATCCTCTTTGTGGGATACTGTTGCCATAGAAACTAAGGATGAACTGTCATTGCCTAACTACAAAACTTTTTAACTTTTAGGCAGAGAACCTTTCATTTCTTTGACCCACATGAGAGTAATTATCCATTCAAATCTCATGAGCCATCTTTAGGAGCTTTTAAGTCTAAACCATGTACCCTGCTTTGTGAGTAAATTGTGACCCTACAATAAAAAAAAATAATTAATTACATTTTTATATTTAAATTTATATTAAAATCTTTTTTATTCTTTTTACATTTTTACAAAGAGAGCAAAAAGCATTTAACACATTTAACATTAAACAAATTTTCTGTGCAGAACTCAATACTATACAACACCTTCTGATACATAGGCTAAAAAAGTCTTGTGTTACAGTATACAAGTCTATGAACAATTCAACAAAACAATCTGTATCTTAACTGTACTGTATTGTGTAATAATGTGTAATATTGTGTGCGTAATAATGATATGAATATCATTGAATTAATATATTTTTGACATTATACCTTAATATGTGCTTAAAACAATCAAAATTGACCTGACAGAAACATTATGTACAAAAAAAATTTATCGGTTAAGCTAATGTGCTGTGATTGTAGAGTTTGCTTGATCTATGACAAAGTAAGTTACACAACTTACAAGAATACTACAGCTGCTTTCAACAAAATCTCCATTTCCAGTATCTGTAAATATGTTTACCACATTATCCCAAACCTCAATTACACAACTGGAAATTATGATCTAATGGAAGCTCAGACAAGGAAGCTATAAACTGTTGAAATTTGTAATTTTAGAGATAGAATTGCCTTTTCAGAAAAAGAAACACTGGGGGTGGTATATTAAGGGGAAACGAATTTATCCATCAATAATTCTTTGCTTTCAAACAAAAAAGTGATAATCATGAACATTCAGTTAGTTTGGAGAAAAAAACATTGTATCCAATGCATGTTCCTGAGTTTGTAAGAATCCATGTATTAGGTAACTTTAATTAACAGGTTTTAATGCATGTAACGTGAATGAGTTTAGGCTTGCAAATACACGTCAACATAATCAATTACGTTGATTATGCATTAAGTTTCATGGATTGCGTTTATCCATCACCCGCAAAAATTCTAACTCAATCGTCTGAAGCATTGTAATGCTTTAAAGAAACACCTAATAAAATGATGCTCTGCAGTCTGTGTCAAAGTGAAACAGCTCACCACAGCATGCATGCACACATGGATGCACACACATACACAGCCAGACATCTCATAAGAAAACAGCCCGGTTCTCTCAGTCTGACCTCAAAAAAAAAACAAGACACCAACCTATGTATGTATAAGAGTGAGTTTAGTCTAAATGTTGGTGGGTGTCAGTAGTTGGGAGTCACTTTACTTTTATCAGCTGTGTTCAACACAAGATTCTCCAAAGCAGTTGTCTGAAGTTAAACTTGGTTGATATATTTATTTCATGTAAAAATAAGTAATAAATATGCGATCCTTTGTGAGAAGAATGCAGTCGATATTACTCACTGATTTACAGTATGAACCATTGGTCAAAATCACTCACTTGTTTTTTATTTGTTTTTTTTTTTTAATACTGTGGAACCTTGGATTGCGAGTAACTTGGCCTGTGAGTGTTTTTCAAGACAAGAACATTTTTTTTCATAGATTTTAACTTGATAAAGTTGTGAAAGTCATCCTACACAGTAACACCTTCTTCCTTCTTTTCTCCTCTCACAAGAGCCACGATTATTTTCAAATGTAAAGTGCAGGTTAATTTGTTTTATTCTTACTTAATATTTTGTTGTTGTTGTTTTTTTTATATGCATATTTTTGAGATGTCAAACGAATCATTAGGGCTTCCATTTTTACTTATAGGGAACTTTCCTTTGATATACGAGTGCTTTGATATACTGTACAAACACGCTTCCGGAACAAATTATGCTCGCAATCCAAGGTTTAAATTTATATACAGTACATTCTCTCACCATATGTGTGCCCTACATGGCTGTGTGGGGTATTTTTTTATTTGTAAAATAAATATTCTTTATTGAAAAGAAAAATCTATAATTTACTTGATAAAATATTAATCATTAGGGGCAGTTATAAATAAGTTACTTTACATTTATGTATGGAAAGCTGGCAAGTTGGAATTATATTTTCCTTGGTACTCACCACTCTATCTTCATAGTCTAATTTATCCATGGTATTACCTGAATTTCTGTAACCTTGCTTTGTGAAAATATCCAGTAGTTAATGGGCTATAGATAAATAAAAGGGTAAGAAATAACATTAAATTGAATTGAACTCTGTTAATTATTATAAATCTGAATACTACTATTTATAGAGATACTGCTTTTTATGTACTAGACAATTTTATGTTTACAACATTTTTTTTATTTTAAAATTGTTATTAACTTTACAATCCCATGAGAAATGGAATCTGAGCACCACGACATTACATGTGACTCGAATAAATCTGCTGCAAATCAATTCAACTGGCACATCCATTCCATTTCCCTTCCTAACTGAAACAGGAGTGGATCAATGCTCTTTTCTAAGCAGCATGGAAGAAGGGCAGCAGTGGTATATAATTATTGGGAATGCAATTACATGTTGGCATATATCTGAAGGCTGAGTAAAAAGGTGCCCCTTCAATAGATGTAGAAAGTTCATGCAAAAAAAAAAAAAAAAAAAAAAAACCACTGCCCGCGCCCTGGGCCATATGATCTCTGGTGCTCCAGTACACCATATAAGCTCCAGTAAATACTACAGTGCAGTATATGAGTCCACACATTTCCTTTCGAAGAGAATTGAGGGTAAATGTGGTTGGAATTGTACAAGAGAAAAAACATCTAGGTATTACAGTAGTTTGTAAAGTAAACATTTTACTAACTTCATATGATAATTTAATGATCAATCATTCACTTAAAAGTGAATAATTATAAAGTAGTTGATACCACCAATCCATTAAAACTAAACTCTAAACCTCATAGTAATGGATATACTGTACAGCAGTAACATTTTAGGCTCAGAGTTGAGTGCTCACTTTTAAAAGAAAGATTGACATTACAGCAGGGATATTCAAGGCTACTCAGAAATTAACCAGCCTAGTGTCTGTCAAAATCCTTAAAGTTTTATTACCTAAGAAGTTAGTTTTACCTTACCTTTTTTTTAAAGCATAATCTTTAAAGAGTTGTCTTTGCCTCCAAAAAATGGGAATTTCACTGACTCACTGCACTGATGTCAAATTATGTTGTCAAAACTAAACTTCCAATTGAATGCTGGTAACAAACTGGTACAAATCCATCACCAACCACTGTGGAAGCCATCATGTGAAAGAGATTACAATCCATCTACAGAGCAAAGAGCATATAAAGCTGCACATCTCATAACGGTCAGCACACACAGAATTCAGGCCACCATTAAGAATCAGAAGCGTATGATGTTCAGTCACCAATGAAAGAGCAAGAAATTAAGAGGAATTGTTTTCTGTGTGTCAGGCCTTGAGGCATTAGTAGGCACACTGAGTAGAGCAGATGTACACTGAGTGGAGCACAACCTCAGATCTTCCTTGTTAATTCCTTAGAGGGCCATACAAATGAAGATAAAAATCAAAGGAACAGACAACAGAACCGCCTGAAAATCAATCAAAACTTGTGTCATGATTGTGCTGGAAAGATGTCAACACCGTAGTTCCCAGTGTTTCTTATTCACCTAGACTGTGACACCCTGCCATAGTCGAATTTGTCCTGCCACAGTTTTATAATGAACTAAAATTATTATTTTAGTGTATTTTATTTTACCCTTTTCATAATAACATTTCTCACTCCTGGTCAGTTGTCTATTTTCTGGGATATCTAACATACTAACATATTCAAGTGTTAGGATACAGTATGGATACCATAATACGTAATTTCAGATCTAAATCTTAGAAATTATATACATTTTTAAATATGATTACACAAATAAACATATTGTACCAGATAAAACCCAGTGTTAGTCATCACAGCAACATGCTGTTTAACAGCCCCTGCACATCACATGACCCTAATGAACTCCACCTGTGACTTGCTGTGCCTCACTGAGTGTCCTATTTAGTTTAGGTTGTTACAGTATATCCAGCCAATAGCTATACCACATTCTGGTTTATGTTTTATAAGTTTATCTTTTTATGTTTCAATTTATTCAGTGTTGATAAATTTTTTAACATAATTTCTTTATTTAGGACCCCTGAAGGGGTTTTCAACAATAATCAATTATTAATTTAGATAATAAATAAACAATACCAGCCATATGTATTTTTATTTATGGAAAATATTTTAATTAAGGGGATTTAAGCAGTTTTAAAGATTATATGAAGGAAATATTACTTCTGTCACACCACAGCAATTTACAAATAATTATTTTTAATTCATTACCAAAGAGCAGACAGTAAATTAAACTGATTATATTTAATAGCATGGAACATCCTTAGGAAACAAGACTTCAGGACAGAGTAGTTTGCACTTTCCTGTTTCTCAGTAACATGACAAGCAGCATGTTTTGTCTCATAAACTAAAGAGAGAGAGAGAGAGAGCACAAAAGAGATGCAGGTAAGGTACCGACTATATATACAGTACTGTACAGTAGATGCTATAATACAAGTGATAACAGGAACTAACTCACATGTAAGGAAACATACAAACATGCTGACAATTGAGATTGCTTCCTTCTTTGTTAAATATGAACATTTTTCTTTTTAGTCTGTTCACTCTTACTGTAGATGTAAATTAGGCTTTTACCATAGAAGCAATGCCACTGTAGAATGACCTACCATACTGTATATTTTATTGTCATTATTATAATGAACACACATTCCCCAGTAAAATAATTTTTTGTATTAATTATTTGATGATCATTAAGGTCTGAGTGATAGAACACATGCTGCTGAAAATCCCATACTCCCTTAATCCTTTCCCGTGTGTCTAATTGGTCTCCTCCCATAATCAATAGTGTCAAGCTTTATGTTGCCATGTTGTCCTACACTAGTGAAAAAATACTCTTGTACATTCATGGCATCTTTAGTTCGTTCTTCTGAGGAAATAGGATCATACTTACTGTATTAAGAAGAATAGTTTCAAAGGTGGAACTATTAACCATTCAAGAATATAGAAACATTAACATTTAACATTAACAAGATTTGACTCAATTGCCTATAGTGACAGTAACTTTATTTTTTCCCCCAACCATATGCACATTCCTAGCAGGGAGGGTGACGCATAACAAATGCTTCCTCTGAGACCCAGGAAGTCAGACAACTGTATTTTTTAGAACTGAAGCTGAAGCTCTTTGGTGTACATGACATCACAGATGCCAATGATTGTCTAGTGTCACCCGTGATTGACAGGACAGACAGAATAATGACACATTACCCAGAGGGCACAGCAAAGTTTGCTCCGTTGACTCCTGGCCACAGAAGCCTTTGGCGTTGCGATTTAAACTCGTAACAAAAAAGCACCCAGTTCACACAGTTTAATGTGTATTTTTGTTCCTACAAATTCAAACATAATAAAATTTCAGGATTTATTTCAGATTCTGTGACTTCTGCAACATTTGTTCTATTAGGTCACTTATGTTGATGTAGTATGAAGGCCAATTCACTCTAACTACTCTGCTTAAAGCTTTGCCAAAAAAATTGCTTTCCATGTGCCAAAACCCCTGAGCATGTCCTCAACTGTCTCCACAAGTCAGATTTTTATTCTAAACGCCTGAACTGCTAGTAGGGAAATCTTTAAAATATTAGAGAAACTTAAATTGCATATGTAAATCAGACAAAAGCAATGAACAAAATCCCTAGGTGTAGTTCTTATTAATTTAGTTACAGTGTCAGACTGTTCATTGCATATTATTAATGTAAATTGCCTGCTTCTTGCCTGTATGTTAGTTTAATAGCCGACCTTCCTAATTGGTTTGTTAAATCACTAGTATGTCCTGTGTGGTGATCTGTCAGTGACACGTAGACTGTTCACGCTTGTGTTATTTCCTAAAGCTTCTACATCACCTATTATTTGGCTTCCCTCAGCGCGCGCGACTGCCTTCACTGCCACGCCCTCTCTTTCATTAAAGCAGCAAGCCCTAGACAACTTATAATTACTGCGTTACAACCGATCAGACGTAAAACAGCAGACTTACACGTCTAAATTTATGGTCACTTATTTATAAATTAAGGTTGATCAGTCTGGACAGACGTTTTAGCTCGCCAAAGATGTGCATAAGGAGAATTAAAAAAGAGAATAGACAGGCATGAGGCATCATCTGTGTTATACAGGGGAGGAAGGCTGTCTTTGAATGTAGAAGGGATCTGTCCAGTATGTGTGTGCGTGCATGTGTGTGTGTGTGTGTTGGGGGTTGCTTCTGATTTGTTAGATTATTGTCCGAAATGAGGAATCAAAAGGTACTCTGCTAGTTTCGATCTATTTCTTAGGTTAAATATAGTATTAGGGATTCTGACAGTAGTCGGATAAAGACCAGTAACAGCAGTAAATCCCAGTAAAATCTTTGCTGTGCCGCACCGGCCTGGTGCCGAAAATCTCATCGTCGGAATATACTGTTAGAATAAAACCTTAACGCACATGCAGAAATCTGAAATCTAAGGACATTACACTGATTTGTCACATTCCGGTATGGACACTATATTAACCAACACTGATATATAATAAATACACGATTCACAGCAGCGCGCGGAAAAAAATAAACAAAAGATCTACCTTTATTTCCAGGAATAACGGTCGGATTTTCGTCCAGAAATCAAGCATGGAGGTTTCGGGACAGCAAATGTGCTCAGACACACACTGTCCTTCTATTCGCTTTGGGAAGACAAAGCGGTCCGAGAGAGGGAGAGAGAGAGAGAGAATAGGGGAGAAAGAGAAAGAGAGAGGGCGAAAAACGGAAGAATAGCCGGTGAGATGGATGAGGAGCGGCGCTGAAGGGGCGGGAGCGCGCACCAATAGCGGAAACACCTATAGAGGGAGCTTTGAATGGCGCTATAGTTTCTGTTTGTCCATCAATCAGACAGACTGGATAACAGCGTCCCGTATATTCTACGATCCCTGCAAGCACATTAATACGAAACCAGTATCTTGAGTCACCAGTATACACATGCTCCTTTCTTTCCAGACTATGTAGCAAATTACCGCATATACCGCATATTACGGACCGTGACTTTCCTATTTCATATAAATATTATTGGCAAATGTATTCAATTTTAATATACTCGTCTCCATTATCTTCCTTTGTTAACAATTATTGAAACGAAGTATTGAAAACATCTTAAGTTGTTATGCATGGCAGAGTTATGCATGCACCAAATAATAAGGTAACCAACAAAGTTGACATTTTACCCATACTCTATGCCTAATAGGCAGTACATTAAAAAAATATATCAGAAAGAAAGAATGTTACTGGAATTGATTGCTGTAAAGAAGAAATGGGCACATACCTAATTATTGCTTGTATGCTTCATCTAAGCCTTATTAACCTTTTGTTTTCGTTTGTTTTTGGTCTACAATAAATTAGTCAACAGAAAAAATGTTGCCTATTTTTTAACCTCTTTAGGTCATGTAATTCAGGTGAACATATCTGCATTGGCATCTGACCTATTTTGATAAGTTATCTTCAGAGCAAAAATCTTGGAATGGCTGCTTTTCTTTTTTGACATGCTTGCATTTTGTTAACATTTCTTGCATATAACAGGCTTATATGGTTAAACAGTCTGCAACTATGTTTATTTTGTGTGTGCGTGTGTACCATTTTGCGTGTGTGTGTGTGTGTGTGTGTGTGTGTGTGTGTGTGTGTGTGTGTGTGTGTGTGGAAGAAGGACATTGATTTCTTTCTGATTCTGAGCTGGTTTACATGCCATGTTCACATTCAAATGCCAAAGTTATCAGATGTTATTTATAGCATGCAGCTGTGAGGCTGGTTCATGTAAGTGGATCTGTGTGAAATATATTTCCCATTCCCACCACCCCAGAACACAAAGTCTTTTGAGGTTTGTCTTGTATGGACAGGTACCCAAATTCAAAGTTTGACTCTTTGCCTTCTCTGTAGTGCCAAAGGCACTCTTGAGATGTTATGCTTGTGGACCTGTTATCACTGTTGGTCAGAAAGAGAATACCTGAAGTTGTATAGAATGTTTCTATTGAATTGTACACTCTAAAAAATGCTGGGTTAAAAACAACCCAATCTGGGTTGTTTTTAACCCAGCTGCTGGGTAAATCTAGGACTAACTAAATGCTGGGTTAATTTAACCCAGCAAGATGGGTTATTTGTTTAACCCAGCAAGATGGGTTAAATA